>JAPYZC010001929.1:0-33159 GCA_030522665.1 Ichneumoninae sp. A BG-2022a | reverse complement strand
TCAGCCATTATCGAAGTTAATTCGAATACGATTCAGCCATTATCGAAGTTAATTCGAATACGATTGAGCCATTATCGAAGTTAATTCGAATACGATTGAGCCATTATCGAAGTTAATTCGAATACGATTCAGCCATTATCGAAGTTTTAACATATACGTCAAAGCCTTCTGAATACGATTCAGCCACTATTGAAGTTTATTCAGTATGATTTTATTATTAAATTATAGTTTTAACAATGCTATCTACTCTCTACTTCCGGGGCTTACGTCACTGTTTAGACCTCATGGTGCAGTTTCCGTCACCTCTCGTTCCCAGTTTCCCTCACCTATCGCAGTTTTCGTTATCATAGTGAGCGTTATTTCCGTTGATCGTGACGTAGTATGTCGAACCACCGAGTACCAAGTTTCTATCTTTAGGTCGGACTTTATCGCACCATGGTGCAGATATTTATTATTTTACAAGAATTGTGCAGCTAAAATTATATCAATACATTCACTTCAATTTATAATAAACGCCATGCAACAAGTGACAAAAAGTACAGCATGACCTACTTTGGGTGATCCACTTTCCGCCATGAGAAATTTAATAAAGCACGTTATCAAGAACCAAATTATTCCCGATATAATCGGTAAATATCAAGTATTTCGACGGCTACGTTCGACCGTTTCGGCGTTTCCAAGGTGTAATGAAACGCTTAATTCAAAGATGAAACGTACAATGAAGAAGACGGGAAGTGCGCGATTTACTTCGCTTTGAAACGCCGAAACGGTCGAACCTACCCGTCGAAATACTTGATAATTTGTCACATCGACCGCAGCAGCAGAAAATAAAAATAATCGGTTATATTACTTGTACTGACACCATTGGTTTAACTTCAATGTATTTTAATACTTGCAAATTAATGCATTCAGAGAAGTCGCGATGCGCTTCGGCTTGGAAGTCCAGAAACGCGAATTGCGCCACACATTATTAAATTCTTAAATGAATCATTTTTATTTATTTATTTATTTTTAAAATTATTTATTTATCGTAAAAGGGACTTAGCCCTTTTATAAAACAGATGGTCTTAAATAAAATTAAGATAACATTCAATACAAATTCAGTTTAAATTGGAATATCACAGAGATGTATATTATGACTGTTTTGGAAGTCCACAAATATGTTTTTTTTTTAATCAAAAAAATGCTTATAGTAACAATAATCAAGAGTAAAATCAGCTCTTCAACATGCCGTCAATTTTTTTTGTATTAGACAAAAACTCTTTATTTTTATTAGTATAAATTGGGTTGGATGAAAATTAGGCCCTTTACCTAATTCCTCCGAAAGTTGCGAATACAGGAGCGCACTTGCCCGTCGCAGGAGTTGAACATGCCCGACTGTCCCGAAACTATCCTCCGTGATCGCATGGCTCCCTAGTCACGAGGGAAATTCGTCCTCCCGATCGCGGAATTTTCTCGAGTTGGTCCAGACGCAGCGCATATACTTTTGCATCTATGGCGAGCTGGAAGCGGGCGAGCTTCTGTCCGCCTGCTCCGTCAGCGTCCGATTTTAGGACAAGAGACACGTTTTTCCAGGGTAAGAGACCGAGTCCGAGTGTCGGTGAGTGTACACTGTATACACCAATCCCTCGGGAATCCCCGACACGCATTTCACTCGCTAGCATCCTTCGCGTCTCGTTGCTGTTCCCCCGTTATTCGTTGGCTCAAATTTTTCGTCAAAAACCCGTTTTCCGGTGAAAATTGGCGCACGTCGACTGCGAATATGTGCTGTTTAGCGCATGCAAAACAATCCTACTGCAAGATATAGTATTTTCGTCGAATCGTAACTGCGCAATCTTAACAGCAACAAAAACTTGGATGAATCAAAAAATTGGATCTTTGGACGATAAAAAAAAATTTAGATGAATTATCAAAATAGGTCTTGGATTGAAGAAAAAAAAAACTTGGGAATTCACAAAAACGGCTCTTGGACCTGCATTTTTTTCGGTCTTTGAGTATTCAAAAAAAAAACAATATGGAGTGCTCGAAGTTTGCTGTTCATGCTGGTGACCCACAAGCGATGCCTTTTATTATTATTATTATTATTATTATTATTATTACACTTATTGTTTACTTTTGGAACCGACTTTTTGTCATTGATGGATCGACTTTAGTATTTTGTTTTAATACAATGTAAGAAAACCCCTATTGAAGAACGAAAGTGTGTGTGAGTTCCCGGAAGAGGGACGCAGGTTACAAAGAGACCCGAGCGCGAAAGTCGATGCCGTCTTCGGTCACCTCAGCATGACTCGGAAAAGTTTGTTGCTGAATCGCCTAGAGTCCTGTTACGGCTGCTCGGCGCTGCAGTGACGGTTTTCCAGAACCCCAATTTCCTCGGCTTTTCCGACTCGGCGTATGGGGTGGGAATTCCTCCGAAGGATACCTCCCCGTTACGCGGCTCTCCCTAATTCATCGGGTGGCTGTGTCTGGTCTGGGGTCGCCTTCGGGATTTCCTGCTTGTTGCGGATCGCAGTTCCTATGGCGGAAATATCCCGAGATTTCCCGGGACGCTTGCTGATACACGGGCCACGTTGACCCTCGAACTCATGTTTGGGGTACAAAAGTACCCCAGTCAGGAGTTCCTGTTAGTGCTTTATGTAAGGAAGTGATTGTTTTGTTGTTAGAACTGTCGAATGTAAGTTACTATTATATGTATAATTTTCACCTGTATGGTCGGCTTTTTATAATTTTTTATAATTTTCATACTTTTTAAATAATTTTTTATAATTTTCATGCTTTTTTATAATTTTTTATAACTTTCATACTATTTTATAATTATCTTTAATTACCTAGACGTTTCAAGAAAAATAAATGTTAAAGCCTATGCAAAACCTTCGGGATTTCCTGCTTGTTGCGGATTGCAGTTCTTATAGCGGAAATATCCCGAGATTTCCCGGGACGCTTGCTGATACACGGGCCACGTTGACCCTCGAACTCATGTTTGGGGTACAAAAGTACCCCAGTCCGGAGTTCCCGTTAGTGCTTTATGTAACGAAATGATTGTTTTGTTGTTAGAACTGTCGAATGTAAGTTACTATTATATGTATAATTTTCACCTATATAGTCGGCTTTTTATAATTTTTTATAATTTTCATACTTTTTTAATAATTTTTTATAATTTTCATGCTTTTTTAATAATTTCTTATAACTTTCATACTTTTTTATAATTATCTTTAATTACCTAGACGTTTCAAGAAAAATAAATGTTAAAGCCCATGCAAAACCAATTTTGTTTGCATATTCATTGATTTTTTTTCCATGTTACAAGTTTTCGACTTTTCCCTATTTTCAGATGTCCAAGTAAATAGACTTTTTGACCGGAATACAATGGGACTATTTTTTCCTAG
The DNA here is from genome assembly GCA_030522665.1 of Ichneumoninae sp. A BG-2022a. Classification (NCBI taxonomy): domain Eukaryota; kingdom Metazoa; phylum Arthropoda; class Insecta; order Hymenoptera; family Ichneumonidae; species Ichneumoninae sp. A BG-2022a. Next base: position 29,773 of record JAPYZC010001929.1, on the reverse strand, counting down.
TAGCCTGATGTGTCCCCTGTAAAATGGCGTTTGAGAATAAAAAATCGGACCATTTAAAAAAAAACTACAATTTTTTTTCACAAAAAGTGTGCTTTTTGCCAATTTTCGTTACCTTTTGGCTTTTAAGGTTGATTTTCACCCCCTAAACTGTAACAAAATCAAATTTGCAACACAGCATTCTCTTCCTTATGAAAAAACGAAGAGATTCATGTGCGGCAGAACGCATTTACTGCTCATAGGACCCTCGTACATTGAAGAAACGCGTGGGGTACATATGTACCCCAGTCACGAGTCAGCAGCTAGAAAAAAAGATCCACGAATGCTGCTGTTAATTTGGCATTGTTGAACTGTGCGCGACCTTCGAAAGAATCCGTCGTCATCCTCGGATCCTCGTTCGGGATTGCGCACAGGCTACTTCGTTTTTTCACCCCGATGATAATAATATTATATCCTTCGGTTTACGTTCGAGTCACTACGGCGTGGCGACGAGGTCGGGCAAGGCGAGCAACCTCACGCATACCGAGTTTAGCGCTCGCCGGTGCACGTTCACCGATTTGCTTCGGTCGCGCGAGCAAATCATTATTCATCCGCTTCGCAGACTAGCGAGCTCCGTCGGGTGCCTGGCCATCTTAGAAAAGCAACGTTACATAGTACGCAGCCAAGCGGTAGCAGGGAACACCTAGCGGCCTCGACGATATCCCCCTCACTGAGCGAGAGATACAGCATACCCGATGGATCTCGCGCGTTTATAGTCTCTGGAATTCCGACCGGTAACTCCTGTCCGCCGGACTTGGCAGGATAGAAAGGCGTCTCGTGAATACAGACTCTCTCTAATATACCTTGTGCGCGTACGCGCACACCACTCGGGCTCTACGCGGAAAATGCCGGACAGCAGATTCGTTCGACTCGCCGAACGTCATCGACTCTGGTCTAGGTCAATTGTTACTGTGCGCTCGTTTCATCTTCCGTTGTGTATCTTGCATTTCGGGCCTATTCCGTTTATCGATCAGTGTCGGTCGCCAAACGCACTCGAGTCAAGACGCTCAGCGTGGAATGATAGTTCCAGCATGGCCACGCAATGGTGTGGGTTCGCAGCCTCTAGTCCACTACACCATTACGTTCCGCTAGAATGGAATAGGAAGAACGAGCGAGGTACAGTCTGCAGTATAGCTACGTACCGCTGCGCTATCCCCGGTTTTACTGCATATTGGAGCCATAACCCCCGTTTATACGGGCCCTTTTAGAGCGAACCTTCGGGTGAGAAAATAGGAAGAGCCGAGTGCGCTTCATGCCGAGATATAATTTTCAAACGCGCGGTTCTGCACCGACGTATACCTACTGTAGTTTCCTTGGATAATGGGACTTGGTTTAATCGCGAAACCTTGGGACGAAGGGAAACGCTTGCAATCTCGCGCCGTCTAGTATTGAGATTGGCATCGTTGTTAAGGCAGGAACGACAAAGAACAGCGATACGTCGTCGCTTTCATCATGCTGAGTATTGATGTATCAAAGAAAGGGCTGTAGGTCAGTTTTCTTATATATATTACATTTATCAATCCGGATACACTCACTGTGTTCGGATTGGTGAACCTTCTTTTTTCGCTTGTAAGTACGTGTCTATCTACGACGTTTGATTGCACTTGTACACAGTAAAAAATTATTTCGTAAATTCCATAAAAATAATGTTTTTATTGGGTTTAAGGACCCAGGTTGGTGGGCATTTGCAAAGGTGTAAAGTTAGCATTAGGTATAAAATTTAGTATAATAAGATAACTGTAAATATTAACTTTGGCAATAAAGCTCTTTTACTACAACTAATGTTGTTAAATAAGTGGCAAACTCGCTTGTCACTTGTGTGACAAACCTTTCCTTTTATTTCCTGACTCATTGACAATTTTAGTTTGTACTTTTGTTTGTAAAACGAGAAAACTAACACATATAAAATTGTGGAAGTTTGGGGACAATAAGTTGGTGTAAAGAGTACAAACTTTTTTACTGTGCACGAGCCATCGAACGAATAAGGAATCTCATGAGAGAAAAGACATTTTTGGTTTAATTATAAGTTTTATCTGACAAGTCTCGCAATTAAGAATATCGAAGCAATACAGACAAGGTTAACTTATCGAGGAAGTACTCTGTCCTTGTTCGGAGAATATCCGTAGTAATTTGATGAGTGAAAGAGGTTAGCAAACTGTCGTGCAAGGCTTTGGAGATCATTGATACATGTTGGATCGTATTTCAACGTCCCATGAATCGAGGAGATCGGCTCATTCCATTTATCGCTCGGAGGCGCAAAATTATACCACATGATAACTGTATTCTATTTCGTCACAAGTTACGCATCAACCTGAGCGTGCCTCCACCTTTGCTGGCGCTTGGTAAAATTGAAAAAGGCAAGCGATTCTGCACTGACTCTGCGAGATAACTAACCGACTTCTCGGGGACCGCGTCCCGGCCGTTGCGAACCGAACACGAGGGCGCCACCGTGCAGCCTCGTCGGTCTCGCCAGACGCCATATTGAATTGCACTGTCATTGAAGCACGGCCGTAGAGTTCTCCGTCACTGCTCTATTCACTCGTCGCCGATCGCTCCCCGAACATCCGCGTTCACGAGAGCGAATCAATTGATTTTTTACAAACTAATAATTAATATAATCCGGTAATCAGTATGTCGGGCGGCGCACTATTTAGCAACAATGCCACTCGCGGAGGCAGCAAGTATCTGGTGGAATTCAAAGCTGGGAAAATGACGATGAAGGGTAAAATGGTTTATCCGGACACGCGTAAGGGTCAACTGTATGTCTATCAATCCGACGATTCGCTGATGCACTTTTGCTGGAAGGATCGCACCACCGGGGTCGTCGAGGACGTAAGCAAATTTGGCCCCGCTTAAATTTCTCCCTAATGTCAGAATGCAGTTATCGCACTGTTCATATAGCGTTTAGGTTAAATTTGCAAACCTTTGGATGCACGAAAAAATATATATTTCTTCATATTTGTACTATGTCTTATATATGTAAAATGTATGATTTCATATGCAATGACCACCCAATAAATTATTATTATTATTATTACTTTTATCCGCAGGACCTGATCATCTTTCCGGACGACTGTGAGTTCAAGCATGTGCCTCAGTGCAAAACCGGTAGAGTGTACTTGCTGCGATTCAAGCTTTCGAGCAGAAAGTTCTTCTTCTGGCTCCAGGTACAAAGTATACAAGATATTTAATTTCATTTAACTTAATTTAATTTATTTTACTGATTTTTTCTTTACGATCAAGATATAATATATAATAAATATTAAATATCATAACAATAAGAGACAATTGCAAGTACTTCTTGATGGTGTAAAAATCTTTAAAAAAATCATGTATACTAAAGGTACCGAGAAGATTAATTTCGCATAATAATAATTGCAAAATGTTATTAACAAATTCAACAAAAAATCAATTGGTCAACAAATTACCCGGCAACAAAACTTTTTTTTTAATGAAAATGATTCAGTTATTTTTCTGAATACGTATGAATTTTTAAAGATTTTTAAGTAATCGTTGATTTTTAATTTTTTTTATAGAACAAAAATCAACGATTACTTAAAAATCTGAAGAAATTCATACGTCTTCAGAAAAATAAACGAATCATTTTCACAAAAAAAAAAAGTTTTGTTTGCCAGGTAATTTGTTAACCAATGAATTTTTTGACGCATTTGTTAATAACATTTTGCAATTATTATTATGCAAAATTAATCTTCTCAGTACCTTGCAATTGTCTCTTATTGTTGTCGAACTTATGCGAAGTCAGCGCGCAGCGATACTCCCTCCTTAAATATAATGTATGATAAATCTTGAATATATTTGTCAGTTAGCCGATTGTGTATCGATCGTAGTGATTTAACGCACTTTTGTCCCACAGGACTTGAAAACCGACAAGGACGAAGAGCACTGCAGAAAGATAAACGAGGTTCTCAACAATCCGCCGACTCCGGGATCGCAACGAAGCGGGGGCGCGAATCACGAGGGCGATTTGCAGAATCTCTTGAATAACATGTCGCAGCAGCAGTTGATGCAGTTGTTCGGGGGAGTCGGTCAAATCGGCGGGCTCGGCAGCCTGCTGGGAACGATGAATCGAGCCCACGGCACAAGAGCGGGTACGACCAGCGCGTCTACGCCGGTGACTACGACAGCGGCGAGGCCTCCAGCCGCGCAGACTCCTGCGCCGACAACGGTGACGGAAGCTCCGAAACCGGCAGGTTTGTCATCGACGTGCCGGCGGTCGTGCGATTCGTCGGTAATTCGCTAATTTACGTGTCCGTTCCTCAGGAACCCCAAAGACCCCGTCGGCAAGGACCGCGACACCGACGAATCTACTCGGCATCACGTCCGCGAACAACACGATTCACCTCAGCGATCTGCAAAGTTTTCTCTCCGGAATTCCAGCTCCGGCCGGCTCCGAGCCGGTTGCTCAGGTAACGTCTCGTTGGTTTTATCGCAACAACGCTTTCGGATAGACCGCAATTGTACGGGCATTACTAACCTGGGTTGTGGGAAAATTTTATTACCTTGTGTTGGTCGCTTACGCGAGCTATCGCTGCTTCCCGGTGGCCTCTGGCCTCTTGAACGTCGGTCGGTAGCAAACTTCTCTTTCATTCGAGTGTTTCACACCGAACGTCGAGAGAGCGCTATCGAGAGCTCACCTTATCTCAATCACCGAGCCTTATCCTTGTATCGAAATGCTCTCCGATAAGATTATTTCTCGATCTTATTCCTCGGATTTTATCGGAGTTATCGGCGTTGTCACGTATTTTACGCATCCCGTTAGCTTGTGTATCGCGTCTCCACCTGTGTCCGAGCTCGCCGACGGACGCGTGACGCGTTTCATTGACACTGAAAGTCATTTGTTTATCCCGCTGTTCGACGATACCAGATTTTTTATCGGTCGTTCGCGAATTACAACAACAGTCGGGTCGGGGAGGTCAATCGATATTGCACTCGACGGCTATGCACGTTATTTTCCTTCAACGATCCTCGGTAAAAATGAATCACGACGGAGGGTTTTTATTTCTCATGTTACTTCCGTCGCGTTCGTGAGATAGACAATCTCGTCGCGATGTCCATCGAGCTTCTGGGACTGTCATTACGTATTTCGATACCACCAACATAGACGAGTCGGAGATTCGCGTGGCGTTTCGAACTTGATTCTGTTTATTTGATAATTTTTTTTCCTCTATCTCTCGAGTAGACATTAACAGAGCAAAGGGTGTAGATCTACAGTGAGACATCTAAAGTTGCCGCGCACGGAGTAAATCTACATTTGTAAACATCTATATTACCGATACTCGGTGTTCAGCCGAGTCGTTTAACGTAGAGCAGTGAACGAGTGACACTAAAGAGCGTTATGATTCTCGGTATACTGGCAAAAAAATTACACATGAACTTTTCGTGGCTATCGGAGACCCTAGCGTTGCTGAGCAGCTGGGGTAGCGGAACGGGATTTGTTTGTTGTTCTCGGTCGGCTACAGCACAGCTTATTGTCCGGCAGAGGGGCTTAGCGAGCGAGCTGACCAATTCCATCCCGGCGGCGATCTCAGCTACGGAAAGTCTGGAGCGCACAATGAGCACGCACTTGCCACCCGGGGACAACTTGTGTACCACGCTATCGTCCCCCCAGTTCTCCCAGGCGCTATCAATGTTCTGGTCTGCTTTGCAGTCGGGACAGGCGGGCCCAGTCATCCGTCAATTCGGCCTGGGACCGGAAGCGGTGAGCGCCGCGGCGAGCGGAAACCTCGAAGAGTTCGTCAGTGCCCTCGAGTCCGAGGCCAAGAGCGGTCAAGGAAGCGGGGCTCAGCAGCAACAAGGCGGCACCCAACCGCAGCAGCAACAGCAGGCCGACGACGACAAGAGCAAAAAACAATCACCGTCGCGGGGCGCTGCTGGCGGCACGCCCGGAAAAAAGGACGACGACGACGAGGGCATGGCCCTCGACTAAAAGGCCTTCTTTCAATTGTCTCCGTCTAGTACGAAGAGAGAGTCACTTTTTATTTTTTATTTGTGTTACTCGTCATCGATAGAAGAAGCCAATGAGATTCCACGTATCTCGGCCTCTCAACAATCAAATTGCTACGTGCAATGAGTTTCTGTACCCCAATGTAGACTCAACCGATGACCACTTAAAGTTCCCTCGCCCCATCTCCATATCTCCTCCCCGATTCAAGAAATTATAATATTGTGTAACTGTAACACACGCTTTTTTCGAACTCGAGAAATCGAGCATCGTTCGGGATTATTCATACATTAACGATTTGTACATGAACGAACGAGTTGTGTCGTGGCAATAAAAAAATGTTTCGAGAATATGTGTGTTGGAATATTTTTTGAACCTCCTTCTGCAATCCCTAGCAAGTTGATGGACTGCAAACGAACCGAAAAACGGACACGTCCGTTGGGGAACAAAAACGACAAAATGAACTGTACATTTTTCCTTGGCAGTTGGTCTTTTTTCTGTTGCGGAAACCGAAAACGGACCGAACGGGTTTTTTAAAATTTGCTTTGGTCCATTTTCGGTTCCCGCAAACCGAAAAATGACCAAGATCGTATTTTTATTCTGCCCTTTCATCAAAAACCGAATTAAAAGCCAAACAACAAAAAAATAAAAACCTTAGCCAAAAATGTTAATAAAAAATGTTCGGTCCTTCCTCAGTTTCCGCAACCGAAAAAGGACCAATGCAAACGTACGGTCCGTTTTTGCGGTCCGATTCGTTCCCCAACGGACGTGTTCGTTATTCGGTCCGTTTTTTAGTTTTTTTACCTAAAAGCAGCCGTCCGTCAACTTGTTAGGGATGGCGTTGATTTAGGATACTGCCCGATTGCAGTGGGTCGAGGAGTTTCGAACCGCCGCATATGTTCCGGAGACTAAGAGCGACGTTCGTTGTTTTTACTGGAAAACAGCGGGAAAACACACGAGCGCCCGGTGAACTTGGTACTACACGGTGCGCGAGTGACCTTGAACTAGCACGTCTAGTTGACACGTAGGTATATATAGCTGCGATGTATACCGGGTGCAGTGGGTCGTTTCCACAAACTCTACAGTCTGTAACAACCCCGAGGAAATTTAACAACGAGATTGCATAATTTGTTGTAAATATTTATGATAATGAAAAATAAGGGGGGCGAGGTTGTCGCGTGGATGACCTTGTTGCTCTTCCGCGCACAATGCAATTGATTATTCAAAGGATGAAAATCCCGGGCGAGACAATCTTGCACGCATGCTTGAGTGAAATCTTCCAATGGCGGGAATTTCCTGGCCAATCGTCCGACATTGTTTACGACGCACAAACGCGCCATTGGTCCAGCGGGATAATCGATATAGTATAACATTGCCGCCAACGTTTATAGCGCGATACATCGTACGAGGAGAAGGCGGGCTATTAAATCTCACCGACGATAAGTGGAAGGTAAGTTGCTCGCTTCGACTCGTACATTGTAACGATTATAAAACATCGCCGGTGAAGATCCTCGTGGCGGGGATCGATGACTCTTCCCACGAAACAGCCAGATGTTTGCATGGTTAATTCGCGGAGCTACTTGATTGGCTCTTTATGGATGATATATCATCCAGGGGCGGCGTTACGAGTAAAAAGTTTTCCTCTTTGTACCTTTTATACGCCATCAATTTTGACCAAAAGTCCACTTTTACTTTTCCAATTGATTTATCCTAGCAAATGCGTGGGCTAATCTCAACAAGCCGCTTACCAGTGCTTCGATTCCGACAATGCAAAATATTTTTCGTCCCAAGAAATCGTCGTTTACCTACCTACAATTTATATTGTTTCTGCCTCTAGCGGTCTAACAATTCTACCGACCCAGGCAGAATAGCCATCGATCCATTTAAAATTCAATCATTCGGCTGTTTTGTAAACTCGTCGCAGTGATTTAATGGACCGTATTTAATTGTCAGATTGCCGCCCCATGTAAGCACGCTCCTGTCGCGCCGCGCATGCGCATTTGTCGGAGAATCGAACAAGTAGTGGGGACTGCCTCGCGAGTGCTGACCGATGAATCCTTCGCAAATTCCGCTAAAAATTGTCGCGGCGTTTCGCGAGGCTCGTGCACCGTTTAGCTGCGTTGCTTCGTACGTTCGTAATATAAGAGTGTGGGCGCGTTATGGCGCTACCGGGTGCCGGTGTCATCGTGAAATAAGCGCGGGTAATCGACTTTAATGTCCATTGTTGTGACAGCGATGCCCGGGGTACGTGACGAGAGAGCGTGTGTATTGGATGCGCGCGTTGTATATCTATCTTCTACATGGGGGCACGTAGTCTCCCTATGTACGCCGAGAGGAGCCTATGTAAAATGGCAACCTTGACATTTCGCGATTGTTTTTGTTGAGACGACCGAGCGCGAGAGTGCACAACAAAATATTCGAAAAATACATGAAAATTAATGAAAACAGAGACCTAATAGTCGTTCTCACTTACGACCGTAACAGCTTGAATTGATAGCCTAGCGTACAATAAAATACCAACGATTCCGCGTATCTATTAATTCGCCGAAAGTGGTACGAAACTCGTTAAAATTATTTGTTTAATTTACTTGCATTAATTCTTCGATGCGCCGACAAAAAAAAACAGCAACAGATGCAATCTCTCGCCGTCGATACAAAACCAGTCATAGGACCCAACACGAGGACCGGTTCTCGCATCCAAAGGACACATGACGTGCGTGCGTGACTTTTTTTCCTATCGCAAGACGATTCTTTTTCTCCTGCGGTCGGCTCGTCCTTCGTTGGATACAACGGTTCGTGTATCTGTATGCGAAAGCACGAGGGAACCGCCGTGGATGGAAGCTCCCGCGCCGGAAGCCCACATAACATTGTGTTTCTCGTGTGTGGTCGCACACAGTACATCGATATGTGCCGTATTCGCCAACAAACTCTCGTCGGTCGTGTTTGTCACTCGAGGACAACCGTGAATTTCGTCATATGTCGAAACGTATCGATTCACAATATATTCCACCGAACGTAACGTTCACAAGCCGTTCCAATAAATTATGCGTGAGAATTCAAGCTTGGAGACTTTGTTGCACATCATTATCGAGAATATAAATAGAAGTAACATCAAAATAATGCCCGTTGCGAATATGACACTTACGATTTGTATTCCAGGATGAGCGTTGAGCTGCGAAAAATAACAACAATAAAAAAATAATAAACTCACCGTGTCTCTTGTGTATCGAACCGGGGACATGCTCTCATTTCTCTCGGTGTATAATTGCGTCTACAGGCACTTGTACATCGATACTCGGGCGATAAGAAAAGACGCGCACCTTATTTGCGATAACGTTCAGGTGTTAGTAGATTGCATTCTCGGCTTCGAGGCTCGTAAACAACAGAAAAAATTCGTCATCCTGTGAGCCGCGGTGCGATTGCGCGCCGTCGCGTTGACACGTGAGTTGACGGCTGATCGGCTGTGAAGTCTCCATTGTTTCAGTCGCCGGGTCCAACTCGCGGCGGGTAGACTCGAGGGAGAGATGGGATGGGGAAAAAAATGATGGTTGCCATCGGACGGCGATCTTCGCGGCTTCGGCGGTCCCGCGTGCACTCCCGGATAGCGCGCGCACACTGTACAATACATGCATACTAAAAACGCAGTTTTCGAGTCTCCGTATCTGTGTTTGTGGTTCTACATTGGCTGTACACACAGCGAGTTCCAGTCGTCTCGTGACCGCTGTAGCGGCAGGTTGTTCGCGCGGGAGTGCGACTCGCGATAATGCGTTATTTGGGCGCTAATTAATAGTAAACTCGCGCGCTTAACGTTTAGTTAAAGCGACAAATTCCGTCGAGTCCGCACGAGTAGAATCCACGGGTTGGTCGACCGCGCGCATTCCCACTATTGCGCGTCAGGTTTCTCACCTCGGACAACAGTAGAATATATGATAACAAAAAACTATAGGAATTAGCTTCGGGCTTCGCGATGCTTATCCAGTGTGTAAAATGTCGTCCGTTCACAATGTTACAGAGAACAACTTTGTCGATGGAAACATGAATACCGACGGAAATGTAGTGATCGTCGAGTATCGAGTTTGAGAAAAAGCGTGACGCGTCGCGAACACGTCGATCGAACAGTCAACTCGAGAGGTGGCGAGGACTTTATCGTGCATCTTCGAAAACGACTTATGTGGATAATATAAACGTCTATTTACAAGTCGACCCAAAGTTCGCAAACATCGGGTGAGTCCTTACTTTTGTTTTTATTTCTTTTACTTCGACTTCTTTTAGGTCCATAAGTGGTAGCTGGGGTTGTTTGATACAAGGAGAATAATAACAATAATAGGAAGCTGGTTGTAAACACGCATACGTCTGCATACGGCATGTTTTACGACGAGGAGTTTCTCCTCGAGAACAGAGATCGAAACGTAAAGATTAATTTCGTTCAATTAAATCCAGGCATTTCTGGTGAAATGTCGCGATCCAGTTATACCCATTCCTGGTGATATTCATTGAACCGTTATCGCGCAACAAGTAGAGTGCAAGCGGGACGGAGCTTGTGCAGCCGCGGTCGCGGTCTCGGGCTCCTCCTTTTCTTTTCTTCGCTCCTTCGTTCGTTTATTTTTTTTATTCTCTCCCTCTTTCACTCGTTCGGCTCTCTTGCGCACAGAGTTCCAAGGCCCCGGTTGAGCGTTCGAGCTTCGTCCGTCTCTCCGGCCGCGGTGTTCGATATACACTCGTGCTTGTACACTCCGGTAAATACCGATAGCGCGACGCTGCGAGTCAATCGTCGTTTCGGAAAGCAAATGCTACTTTCATTTTCCTCGCTTGAAATTCAGTCCGGCTGTTGTACAAAAGTTTACATCCGAAACGGGTAATCGACCGGTGAGTTGGTCGTTCACTGGTGCGCCCGGCGCAGATATATTTTAAGAGAGCGCAACTACCAACGAGGACAAAGATATTCGAATTCGTGAAAGAAAGACGGCCGAGAGGAGAGCGCAAGTTTCGAGTGTGTGTGCGCGCGCGAGCGCTCACATGTGACTCGAGCCACGCATGTGTGAAAGAGACGAACGAGAGCCGAGCGGGAATGAGAGGGACATCGCTGGTGCAACGCGTCGACAAGTCGAACGACTCGAGGGGCGATAGGGGAGGGAAGAGCGAGGTGGGAGGCTCGCTGAACTTGAGGAGTCGCGCAATGGTCTCTCTTCTCTCTTCCCGAGGTCCCAGGTTGCCAACCGAGCGCGGATCTCCTCTACCCGGCGAGTCGCCTGCGGACTTGGCGCCCACCTCGCCGTGCAGTCGTTGGCCTGGCGGACTTTCCGGGGACCGGTGAAAAATAATGAAGAACCGATTCGATAGAGAAAAAAACAATTGCGCTCAAACGGTTTTTTTTTGTTTTTTTTTTTTCTGTGAGTCTTTCGCGGGTCGTTTCGGTTTGTGTACATTTTTCCCCTCATCTGCATTGGCGCGGGCACCTTTATTTAGCCTCACTTTTTAGTCATTGCTTCAATTAACCGGCCTGTGGGATCAACTACGCGAATAAACTACGCGTGTGTCCCCTTCGGCGCAGCCACACACTGTATTCGTGTATACTCGAAAGCCGGCGAGCAAATATTGTCACAACGAGCGCCCATACAGCACAAAATAGTTTGAAAACATTGCAGAAATATTTGAGATCTTTCAAATATTCCGAAATATTGCAAGGAAACATTTCCGAAATATTTTCAATATTTCAAATCTTACAAAATATTTCTAAACATATGGAAATCATATTTTGAAGAATTCTGTCAAAATATTCCAACGAAATATTTATAAAATATTTCAGAAATAGGGTAAACCAACCACTGAATGGACAGGACCAATGAATGGGCACTTTTAATGTCTCTTCAGTGGCTTTTTCGTCTGCGTAACTATGCAGTCATTGGCCAGTTTACTGTATACTTTCTTGCATACATCTGAAATATTTCTGAAACGGTGAATAATAGCAGGTGTGTACTGGTCTATGTTCAGAGGGAATGAACAACAAAAAATGCCATGGTTCGTGGATATATTTTAATACAGTTCGACTATGTAATGTGTCATAACACTAGATGTTATTGACACTCTTAAAGTGGCTCACAGCAATCTCATACATGAAGTACTGGAGGCAATACATATGTTTAAAATGACGAACAATATCTACAACAATGAAATATTGATAATTTCTTGAACATTTCAGAAAGATATCTAACAAATATTTTACCAAAATTAAAAAAATATTTGTGAAAAGTTTGAAAAACTTTTTTGCGAAATATTTCTGAAACATTTCAATGTAAGATTTATGAGCAGACAAAAAAATATTTTCGAACCATTTCAGAAATATTTCCGTGCTATGTGGGCGTGGAGGCAAAGGGGCATCAGGCACTAATTGTGTATGACATGTTAAGGGTTTACTTATTTTCGTCGATTTTAAGAGTAAATCCGATAGATTTGAAACGCGAATAAGAAGATTCCGTAAAGGGCCTGCCCTGAAGACTTTTTTAAAAATCGCAAAACTATAATAAGTCATTGGTGTTATTCTCGATTGAATATCGATTCTCATTTAATTCTCGCACCTTGAACAGCCTGGCCCCGCTTGGATGTTCGAACCCGCAAAGAATAACGGGAACAGGCACAGAACTTACATGCACGCAGTAGCGCTTTGTCCCTACACAAGTACCACCATCGCTACCCGGTGTACAGTCGTTCCAACGAGTTTTCTATAGTGCCGAAAAACTTTCGATCCATCTCAATACGTACCCACAAATCCGTATCTACTGCCATCACCGATACAGATCTCCACAAAACCAATTAAGTTGGCGTCGAAACACCACAGTGTCTCTTGATGTGCGACTCTCAAAGTAGACTGTCTATGGTGAGAATGAGACATGGTGGCCGTTTTTTCCCCGGAAAAAATTCCCTGACTTTTACCTGACCAATTAAAAATTGTCCCCGACTAAACTTCCAACGACCTCTATTTACAAAATTCCACTGTCAAAATAAATTGTAAATTTAATGTACTGGAAATTGAAATTTACTTAAATTACATTAATCGAACATTAATGCACTTTTATTTGCCTGGAATTTGCAAAAATTTTCATTAAAAATACAAATTTTACTGTAAAATTGCAACACACATGTGTTTGAAATTTCAGAAACTGTTTATGTAAAAAAAGCTTCCAATACCGTTAATTAATTTCCAAACAAATTTTTTTTACAGTGTAATTATGCAAACGAAAATGCCGAATTATTGTATTAATATTTAATTCTATTTTAGTTTTTTCAAAATGGTCCCATTTTTTAAGACTCCCTTTTATGTACTTCTCATTAATTTCTAGAAGCTTCGGCGACAGTTTACTTTCTCCCCGACCAATTTTGAAATTCCCCGACTTGCCGGTTTTCCCTGACCGCGGCCACCGTGTGAGAAGAAAAGAAGTGGGGCTTCCCTTTCAGGAGGACGTTTTCTCTTGAGAAGTGAATGGCACAGACGAAGGAAACGACAGCAGTCAATAATCCGTAACAACTGTGAATGCTTGACATATTTGTATTTAAGGAGCGAATGCAACATTCATTGACAATGCTATCTTATTCAATATTCCGACCGTGATCTCTCTTTCTCTGACAATGTAATAGCTTGGCTACACGTCAATGACAACACGTACAGAGTTGTTCGCTTAGTACACGTAAGGTTGAAAAAAAAAATCAAACAATCATTAACATCGTCGCACGCCGATTCATCAAGACTGTGGAATCGTCATACGTTTATCTACCTTCTGCACACGGACAGTTAAACGCGTAACATTCATTAACGAGCCCGAATTTTCAGACACGATAATCTACGATGGCATTCCCTAGTGGTAGTCGAATTCGAAAAACTACGACCTATACAGGATGACGAGATTTTCACACTAGCCGAGTTATCGGATGTACCGAAATTAACGCAACGTAATCGTATTAAATTTTACGTCATCAGTCGACCGGCTTGAGCGTTATGAATCGCGAGAGGATAAATGCAACTATGACTGTTCCCGCGACGAAGCAGGCCACGAATATGTACCACGTTTCCTCGTCGAAGACGTCCGTGAATGCGGGCACCTGACTGTACAGTGTGTCGATGAGTTGCATGTTGTAATCTTTGTTTCTTCCCGTTGAACGTCCCGCCATTTTTGTAACTCGTTCCTCGCGCCACTCAATTACAATCCGCGAGCTTCCGACCTTTTATCTACAGCTAAATACTCTCCCCGTGAATTGACAATGTAGGTCGTTTGATCCTCGTCTATACGTTTTTTTTTTTTGTAACAGCTGTTTATTGAGTTGTATCAAACTTTTTATGCAATCTAGACTCGATTAATATACTAGATCAGTCTCGAATATAGAATATCGGCGTACTTGTACGATAAATTTCTTCTTACTTGGAAAGTTGTTGAACCACTTAATTTTTGTTGTTCAATGTATATAACTATAGGCGATCTAATCGTGGGCAAAAAAAATAGTCGCTTATTGACGCCTTCGCGGAATTCTTCTCTTCACCCTCAGCTTCTTCCTCTTCTTCGGTCTGCCGGTCTCTACAGGCGCCTCCTTCGGCGCCAGCGAGCTTATGTGCTTGTTGTAGAGCGTCAGGAGATCGAGGGTACTCAGGTTAGCACATTTGAGGACTATTTTCTCGCCCGAATCTGGAAATAATTACGAAATTAGGAATTACACGTTTAGGAACAACGTAACATTTATCTATCGACTGACGATATGTTCGATCGCAATAGAGCTTGTGATGTTACTTTTTCAGATAAATAAGTGACTCGTACAGTGTGTCGACACTTGTTAACCATTTGTATTCGCAGTACATGAAAGGTTGAGAAGCGCGTATTAGTCGAGATCATCTCCGCGAGTTGATAACTATAGAGCAAAAACAAACTCACTGAGATCGCATGTGATAAGGGGCGGAGAACGGTCGCACACGACGTTCGCCTTCAGTATGCAGGCCAAATTCGTTGCCTGCAATTTCGGTGCGGAGAGGTAGAATAGGAACCGTCTGTAACAAAACAAGTGATAACATGTGAGATTATTGTTTCTCAGACAAAATGGCGCAACTGGATCAACAGCTGCCTATCCCGATGCCGGATCTGAGTACCCTCCGTATAACAGCCGCCGTTTCCATGCTCGGCAAGGCTTACGGATGCGGACAGTGCAGTGGTAAGTTCAGTTTTCACGAAATTAATCAAATTCACGGCCAATGCTCGACTGTTAGGCTCGAACCAACGTGAAAATTATATATAGAACAAGCACTCGAAAATTTCGATGTCGCGTCATTATTGGCTAGGGGTGTCGAGTTTGATAGGGCGGACTGAGAAATCCTCCCCTCCACCCTCCCCCCCCCCCCTTTCGCGCTGCCTTACAACACTTGATTCACTGGCGATGAACAATGAAAAGGACCAATGCACATGTCGACAAACGAGGGAAACGTAACGACCATAATCGTTACCTGAAGTTAGTTTTCTCCGTGTTATTACAAGCGCACCGTTTTCGTTAACAGCGTACTTGTCTAAAAATAACAGTATTAACCGCTCCGTGTACTTGGCTAGTCTACTGGAAAGGCGTGTGAGCGGCGCATGCGCGGATTATCGACATTGCGCGAGACCACCCGACGCAACGTCGGGTGGTCGATTTTATGCAATGTTCAATTGCGTGAAAAAAAAAACATTGTATTCCGAGTATGAATGACCGGCAAATAAAATGCTCTCAAGTCAGCTTCTTTTAATTCTCGGCCCGGGACTAGCGAGACACACGATAATGATATGCACTATCTATGCCGTTTAAGGCAAAACTTATAAATTTGTTGTTCAAGTTTTAATAGGACTGAATGATGTTTGCAAGATTTATACAGCGTTATTTAATGAAATAAGAAAACTGCCGGGGCGTTGGTTAGAGGAATTAGTTTTGTGCTCCGTGAACCTTTGTTATCACCAACTAACCTTGCATGATCAACTCGCTTCTCGAACGGATCGAATTGTACGGTGATTTTCGACACTGGCTTCAAATTCAAGGACTTCAATTGTTTACCGATCGCGCTCACGAGTCCGGCGGAACGCGAGAGAGCTCCTGATAGAGGAATCGACATAACGCTGAATAATGTGCACGCGATCGCGCACCGCGTTTCACCTGCAGACACTCTCGAGAACTTGCTTCTCCAGTGCTGCCAACGTCGGCGCGACGGGAAAATGGCTGGGTCGGAATCGACGCTTCAATATTATCTTCACGGTTCGAAATCAGTGGCGTCCTCGGCTCAGCAATAATTTTGCAATTAGATGCCTGTTTCTTTTTCATTACGACGATGCGCATGACTTGATAAAAAAAAAATACCCCAACAGTAACGATTACTCCAAATAATATTCACATGAAACATGAAACGCAAAATTAATTAATTAATTAATTTGTTTATTACACTGGACCAACATTTTTACAATAATTCTAATTCCGCGAATGTATTTACATTATAAGGTGTCATAATTATATATGTTCACACAAAATTTATAAGGATTTTAAAGAATTTATAGGAATTTACAAGAATTTATAACAAAAGTGAAAATGTATTCAGTTAAGGAGATGCAGATTTTATAAGTGTTGCAATTCCTTTCTGTAAAGTTTAATAATAATAATACAAAAAATATTATTTGGAGTAAAAAGATACTGGAACGAGAGCCCGACTCGTCGAGACACGATCGAGTCGGGTGCAATGGGTTTTGGAGCCGGCACTGAACGAGCAGCGTCTCGGGATTGGTAGAGGGAGGTCCAATCGTGTAGAATCTAGCGGTAGCCATTGCAGAAGGCAGTCTCGATCGCAGTGTGTGTTGTGGGGAAGTGTGTTGTGCGGCCAGTGGGTTTTGTGTTAAATTTTTTACTTATTTGTTAGTGGTAATCCGTAATTTTTCATCGTTCGACTGCAAAAATGTATCCCGTAGGCCAGCGTGAGTATTGTCACTTGTTTAAGCGGGCTGGCGGATTGAGTGAGGGGAGGAAGAAAATAACAGAAAGGGAGTTGATCCGAAGTTTGTCTAGGCGAGTCTAGAGAACCTCCAAGTCGCTCGAGTGATTTTTTTCAGGCCCTTTGTTCGTCACTGGTACGCCTGTGCTGCAACCACGATATTTCACTCGGTCGAGTGAGAAAAAAAATTAAGCACGAGTGACGAACGATCACTGAAATGCAAAACCCCGCGCAAGAGTCGTTAGACTGACCCCGTATGAACCCCTATTGTCGCTCAACAGGCAGAATGTGTCGTCGTCGCCGTCGTCGTCACCGTCATCGTTCAGTTGTACTACTAGTACTATGCTACCCGATCAGTCATAGAGCGAGTCCGTAGGCAGATACCGAACCCGATGCCTCTCTTTTCGTCACGTCGCACGCGCTTTCGTGCTGGCATCGCTTCGATAAGCGCAATCGCTTTTCCTTCGTTTATCCGTTCGATTCCACGCGGCTGACCATTGCCGCGAAGTCAATCAATAATTTTCCCATAAAATTTTCATTCTCTCCACTCGTTATCCGATTAACTTCCTCATTAATCTTTCATCCCAATTGATTTCGCGAGCTTACCGATTACGATGTCTAATGGATATTTTTATAATTTTTTTTCTCTCTCTTTCTCTCTCTCTCTGTTTCGAGAATCCGTTTTCGTTAACATTAGTCACTGGCAGTTAGTCAATGCTTTCTTTCGAAGATAAGCGACGCGTTAATGCGTTGACGCGTTAACTTTCGCGGCCTTTCGTTGACTCGAATATTAATATCTAAAAAGTGGCGATAAATTGTGCCGATAATTGTCGTAAACAATTTGTTGCTGTTGCAAAATAATTGATTTTGTTTTTTTTTTTTTCTCCAATCCAAACCCAATGTCCCTTGCTATCGATTTGCTCAATTCCACTGTCTTTTAGTTCTTCCTCTCCACATAATTGACGTTCCTCAATGAAAATCTTAACTTTAATGGAGTGAAGATCATTTTTACTGTCCTTCATAGCTAAGTACCGAGTTTCGCAGAACTTCTGAACAAGTGTATACAAAGATTCGAATATGGAGGAAACAACTGGTAACGATTACAGAATATATGTAAACTGTTGATATATAGAGTCTTTATTGAGTTACTTAAAATTTAATTGATTTTGGAGTCTATATTGAAGATACGCACATGCCGCAAGCGCAAGAATATCGTAATCGTTAATGTGTATTAATTACTTTTAGCCCCCCCGCCAGGGCCAACGACGAGCACCGCAGTTGGAGCTGCGGGAGCGACCGGAAGCAGCGTTGTGGCTTCCAGTTCGTTAGGTCTCGTTCCCGCACAACAGACACACACGCCTCCGCAACCTCCGGAACTGCCAAGTAAGCGTCGAAAGAGTCGATCGTAATTCGTTATTTGTTGATTATCATTTATTTATTTATTTCACGGGATGAACCCTTTTACAAAATATAAAAATAGTACTTTTTTCTATATGTATCATTTAGTTTACTGGAATACAATAAAAATAGTAATGTTGATGCGCTTTTAATTAAACTGAGTCTATGTATTTTCAGTGTTCTCATGTCCACGAAGGCCAAATATAGGACGGGAGGGTCGGGCGATCGGTCTGAGAGCCAATCACTTCCAAATTACTATGCCAAGAGGCTACGTTCATCATTACGATATAAATATACAGCCTGACAAATGTCCACGCAAAGTTAATCGTGAGATAATAGAGACTATGGTTCATGCCTACAGCAAGATATTCGGCACCCTCAAACCTGTATTCGACGGGAGAAACAACTTGTACACCAGAGATCCGGTGCCGATAGGGAACGACAAATTAGAATTAGAGGTACGACGATCCGACCTAACAACGAGCTGAGCCATAAAGCAACAAAATAATTGAGTCGTTTTTATTCAGGTTATACTGCCTGGAGAGGGTAAAGACAGGGTGTTTCGCGTAGCGATCAAATGGATAGCCCAGGTTTCGTTGTACGCTCTGGAGGAGGCTCTGGAGGGACGCACTCGACAAATCCCTTACGACGCTATTCTAGCACTGGACGTCGTCATGAGGCACTTGCCGTCCATGACGTACACACCCGTCGGTAGATCGTTCTTCAGCACTCCCGATGGATACTACCACCCTCTCGGAGGTGGCAGGGAAGTATGGTTCGGTTTTCATCAGTCCGTCAGACCATCGCAATGGAAAATGATGCTGAACATTGACGGTAAATACTCCACCCTCGTGGTTGCCCTTTTTCTTCTCCCGAGGTTTCTTCCGATTTACCGACTTAATCATTGACTCTCGTAGTGTCGGCCACCGCGTTCTACAAGGCCCAGCCAGTCATAGAATTCATGTGCGAAGTATTGGACATGCGAGACGTTAATGAACAGAAGAAGCCGCTGACCGATTCCCAGCGAGTCAAATTTACCAAAGAGATAAAAGGCCTTAAGATCGAGATCACACATTGTGGCACTATGCGCCGAAAGTATAGGGTTTGCAATGTTACGCGGAAACCTGCTCAAATGCAATCGTAAGTGCAATTTAAACATAGACTATTCCAAGGAGATAAAAGCTGCTGGTGTACAAAGAATTAAGGATGCTTCACACGTACATTCCCAGTCAAAAGTGAGATTCTGTGAGAATTCGAATGGTATAAAAATCTGAAAAAAATCAACTGTATTAAAGGTGCCAACAACATTCATATTGCATAATAATCGTGTCAAAAAGTTATTAACAAATTGCTAAAAAAAAATTGTTCAACAAATAATTAGAAAACCTTTTTTTTCTCTTTCCAAATGAATTCATTGATTTTCTAGAAGCCACATAAATTTTTTCAAAATATTCTTTTTGGACTTTCGTTTTTGAATTTTTTTTAAGGCCGTAACTACGGAACGGTTGGCGCAATGACCTCAAACTTTTTGTGTTTACTGTAGAATCGTGATACTGAACCATGTCCAAAATTCCTGGCTCTGCAACGATTTTTTAAATTTTCGAAAAAAAATATTTTGAAATGATAGAAAATTCTGAAAAAATTCATATGAATTCTGAAAAATCAAAGAATTCATTAAAAATGAGAAAATAAGAAGACGTCTGATTTATTTTTAAACAATTAATTTTTCGAATCATTTGTTAATAACTTTTTGGCATTATTATTATTATGCAAAATCAAAGGATTTTCGGCTTGTCGCGAAGTACTGACATTTTCATCGCATTAAACTTTTGGTTCGGGAATGTATGTGTGATGCATCCTTAAGCGTATCATCGTCTGATTAATTTTGCGTTTTGCAGATTTCCACTGCAATTGGAGAACGGCCAGACGGTGGAATGCACCGTCGCCAAATACTTCTTAGATAAATACAAAATGAAGCTCCGCTATCCTCATCTACCGTGCCTTCAAGTGGGACAGGAGCACAAGCACACGTACTTGCCGCTCGAGGTAAGCATAAAAAATTAACAAAGTCTCGTCGGCGACTTGCAATCGACGCTCCGCTTTTTTTCCAGGTGTGCAATATAGTGGCGGGACAGCGTTGCATCAAGAAGCTCACCGATATGCAGACTTCAACGATGATAAAAGCGACGGCGCGTTCAGCGCCTGATCGCGAGCGTGAGATCAACAATCTCGTGAGACGAGCGGACTTTAACAACGACTCGTACGTTCAAGAATTCGGTCTTACTATTTCCAACAGTATGATGGAAGTTCGGGGACGTGTCTTGCCACCACCGAAACTTCAGTACGGTGGGCGTGTGAGTTCGCTCAGTGGACAGGTATTAAAAGCTTTTCTGCAATTTCCACTAGATTTCCTCGAGTCTTATGCATGGTGGCCGCGGTCAGGGAAAACCGGGGAATTTCAAAATTGGTCAGGGAAAAATTAAATTGTCGCCGAACTTTGTATAAATAAATAAGAAATACATAACAGGGAGCCTTAAAAAAAATGGAACATTTCGAAAAAAAAAATAGAATTGAACATTAATACAATAATTAGGCATTTTTATTTGCATCATTAATTTCTTTTATTAGAAGTCGTTAGAAGTTTGGCTAGGGAACATTTTTAATCGGTCAGTGAAAAGTCAGGGAATTTTTTTGCGAGAAAAAAACGGCCACCATGTTATGACCCTGAAGATATCTGCACGAGACGAAATTTCATCAAGTTATAAGAGCAGCGTTTTTCATCGGACAAACTTCGCTCGTGTTCACTTAGAGAATAAAATTCTGCAAGTGAACAATTTTCGTTTAATCCTAAAGCTGTGCACTGCCAAAGACTCGCCAAAGATGAAATTTGATGCCATGCAGATATCTTCAGGTTCATCGATTCTTACCATGAAAGAAACCCGGAAAGTCTAATTTTCGTAATCCACTAAAATTTGCTTTCTCTTTATGCCCGTCTTTCCTCAAAGACGAAGCAGCAGGCGTTGCCGAATCAAGGAGTGTGGGACATGCGCGGCAAGCAATTCTACACGGGAGTCGAGATCAGAGTGTGGGCGATAGCGTGTTTCGCTCCCCAGCGAACCGTCCGCGAGGACGCCCTTCGAACGTTCACCTCCCAGCTTCAGAAGATCAGTAACGACGCCGGTATGCCGATAATCGGGCAGCCGTGTTTCTGCAAATACGCAACCGGCCCGGATCAAGTCGAGCCTATGTTTCGCTATCTCAAGTCCACTTTCCAGGCGTTACAGCTCGTCTGCGTCGTCTTGCCAGGCAAGACACCAGTCTACGGTGAGTACTTTACTGTGCGACGAGGCTTGTCCTACGTGTCGTTAGGGGGGAAAACACATATTACAATATTTATTTCCGTCACGCACAACAGCCGAGGTGAAACGCGTCGGTGATACACTCTTGGGTATGGCCACCCAGTGTGTTCAAGCGAAGAATGTTAACAAAACTTCGCCGCAAACCCTCTCAAATTTGTGCCTGAAGATCAACGTTAAATTGGGCGGTATTAATAGCATTCTGGTACCGAGCATCAGACCGAAGGTCTTCAATGAACCCGTTATATTCCTCGGCGCCGACGTGACGCATCCTCCCGCTGGAGACAACAAGAAACCTAGCATAGCCGCGGTGGTGGGAAGCGTCGATGCTCATCCGTCCCGATACGCTGCTACTGTCAGGGTTCAACAGCACAGACAAGAGATCATACAAGAACTGAGCTCCATGGTGAGGTGAGTAAAACAAACAAAAATAAATTACTTTGTTATTCTTGGGAGGAAGCCCGTCAACAAAAATACCTGGAATAGCGCCCTGTGTCATCACTTGAAATTCCCTACCAGCGGCAGTTACAGATTCGGAGTCAGTAAATGAATTTAAGAACAGGCTGAACTTGTATGTTTAGTATATATTCTCATGATACCATGAGATTTTCACTTGAAATTATACATGGACACAAATCATAATTGTTTTTTTTTTTGTGGTCCCTCCTTTTTTGGGTTTGGTTTTTTTTGTGGTCCCTCTTTTTGGATTTGGTTTTTTAGCGCTTGTTTTTTTGTGGTCCCTCTTTTTTGGATTTGGTTTTTTAGCGCTTGTTTTTTTTGTGGTCCCTCCTTTTTTGGGTTTCAACACAAATCATAATTATACATGTTCACACCAAATTTATAAGAATTTATATGATTTACAAGAATTTACAAGAATTTACAAGAATTTACAAGAATTTACAAGAATTTACAAGAATTTACAAGAATTTACAAGAATTTACAAGAATTTACAAGAGTTTATAACAAACGAAAAATGTATTCAGTTAACAAGATGCAGATTTTATAAGTGTTGCACTTCCTTTCGGTAAAGTTTAATAATCTTTTTCTCTTGCGCTATACGAAATGATTCCAATGTCAATTGATTTCTTCTCAGGGAACTGCTTATAATGTTCTACAAGAGCACCGGTGGCTACAAACCGCACAGGATAATTCTGTATCGCGACGGTGTCTCGGAGGGGCAATTCCTGCACGTTCTTCAGCACGAATTGACGGCTATCCGAGAGGCGTGCATCAAACTCGAGGCGGACTACAAGCCCGGTATAACGTTCATCGTTGTTCAGAAGAGGCATCACACGCGATTGTTTTGTGCCGATAAGAAGGAACAGAGCGGAAAGAGCGGCAATATTCCAGCAGGAACGACGGTCGATGTGTGTATAACACATCCGACGGAATTCGATTTCTATCTGTGCAGTCACCAAGGTATCCAGGTAAGTGTGCTTCGGGTTAATTCTGCATTTCGTCGCTGCTGATTCCATCGCTCACTGCTGATATTCACGATTCGATGCTCCAGGGAACATCGCGACCATCCCACTATCACGTTCTCTGGGACGACAATCATTTCGACAGCGACGAACTCCAATGTTTGACTTATCAATTGTGTCACACATACGTGAGATGTACGAGATCTGTCAGCATACCCGCACCGGCGTATTACGCTCACCTCGTCGCCTTCCGTGCGAGGTATCACCTGGTGGAGAAAGAGCACGACAGGTGAATATATATAGTATATTATGCCATAAGGGAGGAAAGTGCGTTTTTTCACCGAGTGTGAAATTTGATGGCCGAGAGAAGCGAGGATAGAAATTCACATGAGGTGAAAATGCACTTCCGATTTTCCGATTTTTTTTCGATTTCGTTACAATAACCACATTTCTTGCGTCGCGAAATCGTCATCTTCGCCAATGACCATTACTCCCCCGGGAGTAATAGAGCTTCCAGCGAGAGTAATCAGCCCTATTACTCCCTAGGGAGTAATGAAATTGTACCGCGCATGCGCACATGTTAATAATTATCATGGGTCAATAATAGGCTATTTTCCGCCCGTATTGCACGCAAGGAATGTGGTTATTTTAGCGCAGTCGGGAAAAAACATAATTTAATCGACAGTATGGAGTTTTGCAGCGGTCGAAACCTCATGATTTTAATTAATTTATTTTTGCAGCGGCGAGGGATCTCACCAGTCAGGATGCAGCGAGGATCGAACACCCGGAGCCATGGCTCGCGCCATCACCGTGCACGCCGATACGAAGAGAGTTATGTATTTTGCGTAATTATTTCGATACTCGTGTATGCTACGTACGCGAGAAGACCGAGTACAGCACCGAACGGTTTAGCGTAACGCTCGCCAACACAAACGTCATATCTCCAAGTAGGTACGGATGAAACAGAAGAGTCAAAAAGCGAAATATTTGAAAATTCAATGGTTACTTAAAATACGGATAATGTCGGACGACAATCCTCTTCGGTGGCCAATTTTTTAAAAATTTACTTTTATAATTATCGGAAGCGTACAGATCGCGGGGTGTGAAAGACACGTTTCGAGTACCTCGCGACGCATGGACAACGACGCGACAGAATTCCGCGGGGAAGACTGATTCGAGTCGTTTGGTAGGGAAAGGATAGGGAGTGAGAGTTAGGTTTTAAAAGAAAGGTGCTTTTAGTTAATCATGTTTTAGATTACATTAGAGGCGCGCCGGACTGGCTCGTCGGGTGTGAACTACACGATGAAATAATATCTGTTCGATAAATCAATTTCATTTTTACAGATAATATTCGGTTCGTACCTCGCGAATTACGCTTATATATTTTTTTTTTCATCTTATTCATGGAGGAGAGATTTGTATCATCATAATCCACCATTTGTATTATAACGTGAGAAAGCGCATCGCCACAGAAATCACTAACGTACTACTTTCCCCGAAATGCGGGACCATTACTTTTTTGTACATAGGTAAAGAAATTTTTTAATCGCCAGTATCAATCTCAAAGGGGAAGACGAAAGAAACACCGATATCAACCGTTTGTCAAACAACGCTCGACTAAACGCCCGATCGTAACCGTAACAGCATTGGACAGGGGGGCATTGGAGAGGGACGAAAAAATTGGTCACCGCAAGTCCGAGCGCGTCATTATCTAAAAAACATAGCAAATCCAACTTTTTATTGATACCATGAAAAAAAGGCTACTTGCCCCGTTTTTTTGGCGGCGATACGTCCCGTATCGATGGCCAAAGTAATCTAGGAATTTCATTATATCGAGATCTGGACGTGTATAGATTTTTCGTGGCACTTTCGCGCAAAGCGATGTACTCCCGTGGTCTCGGGAGACTGAAATGCCTTTTGAGCCGCGAGTTACGGCAAGCTACATGCGATAAGAGAAATGCTAATATCTTTTTTATTACCTATACTTGGTCAGTCCGAATCCAATGTCATACTAGAATTTAAGGATGCTCGCTATAGTTTCGTACTAAGGGTCACATGGAGATCGTTTTCTCGACACGTATAACTATCGCTCATCTATGCACAAAGTTATGTATTAACTTAAACTTTTTCCCAGCTCGCGCGACCGTTTAACATAAAATGAATAATTGTCTATCGTCCCGATAGATTGCGACCGAGTGGTTTGTGAGTTTCGTCGCGAGCAGCACGTTCTCCTCGGGCCAAGTACGAAATGCGACTACGCTTACTTTAAAGGAGAAAAAAAGCTGTGACACTTGCCCAACGGGTACGTCGCCTCGCGTCCGATAGTGCGTTGTACAAGGCTGGAATTATTTGTTACAATATTACGAGGACGAGGATCGTTTCTGAAGCGGGCAATTGTCGCGCGTAGGCTAATTTTAAATTAACGTGGCATTGGATCTGGACCGAGATTCGAGAAGCCCTATCAATGCAACGCATATGAAAGATGAATGAACTAAGATAACGAGGCGATAAAGAATTACGTAGAGATTAGGTCTTTGAGATGATCCACAATAATGGCAGAATAGTGCGAGAGAATACAATACGGAGTTCATTTCGTTAGGATTAAGATACACGCAAGAAATACAATACCACTTAGTCGACCACTTTAAATGAATTATAAGGTCCTGTATCAGTTCCACATCATTGAGCCTCATAGTCGTGGTGGAATAAGTCAACGTAAATCAACAGCCGTCTCGACGTGCAATTCGTTATGTACACAATAATTTTGTCAAGCGATCCACCAGGAGAAACTATAGAGCAGAGCCAAGTTAGATAGATTTGCGAACGTAATGCATTCGAGAGAGTAGGCGACTGTCGCACACAAGGAGATCGGTTTAAGTTCGTTTATCGGAATCTTTAATACACCGGACGTTATGCCAGAGGTATTTTCTTTTCTGACGTCAACGCGAAGACTATTGATATTGATAATCAAAACATCTTTTATCAGAAAATTCTTCAGTTTCTTTTCATGTCAGTATTAATTTCATTGATTTTTTTTCTATCCTTTTTTTCGAATTCAAAATTTTTCAAAGGGCAATTCTTCTTACAACACCACGTACGCATTGATAAAAGTGCGTATTTAAAAATTCAACATGTAAATTGTTGTCCGTGCGTACGTTCCGGTGCATTAAAGATTCTGATTCTAGGCTTACCTGCTATTAATTATGCCACGGAAAGTATGAAAAAAGGACCTTGACTTATCAATTAATATTTATTCTAGTTTTAAATGTTAAGGGGAGTATAGAGCTTTAAAATCTATACCACTTGTGACACTGAATATATGGGAATATCTAGCATCTGACTTTATTGAAATAATTAGGCGATTTGTTAGTACGACTATTGTAAGATTAAAAAAAAAACATTGACATCAAGAATTATTAAACGAAAACAAACATAACGACAACAACAATAACAATGCAATCCGTTTCGCGTCTTAGATCGGTACGGTACGTTTTGCAATTCAATTGGTACCAAATGTATAATATGACTCCTCGAATTCGCCAATCGAGTGAGAATGGGCACCCGGGGGGGCTTACGGATTATGAGAATTAGGGATCCATTAAAAAATTAGATAACAGCATTAAGCTCGATAAATAAAATGAAAGAATTTATTAATAAATCATGTTGTTATAGGGGGTAAAAGGAACCAAAATGTCTGATCGTGAAAAAAAAATATAATTATTAGTGTCTAACGAATCATTCATGTTGAAGTGGAACGAGGCCCTACAGAGCTATTAGTTTTTAAGTCACATACCCTTAGAATCCCTGAATTTTACATCAGATTGTGGCGCATGGAAATATTTGACCGCAAAATTTACCAAGAATACCATCGTTGTATATCTTATCGGCCCCCTTTTTAAATCATCAGTATCGTTGATATTTTCCTGCGCCTCGAGAATGGGCCGACATTTGTAAATATCTATTAACGTTTTAACCCGAGATCAGAGGCGTGAAATGAACATTAAGTAAAAAAAAAAAACCAGTAGAGAATGATTCGGCACTCACGAAAGAATATGAAACACAACATCAACCAAAATTTTATTGTTTGTCAGACAAGGATAAGAGATTCACTTTCGTGTTTAACAATATAATGTAGCTTTCCTTTTGTTGGCTGGCACTGTGTTCTATAATGTACCGACAAAACTGATCTTTTTTTTTATCTTTTACAAGTTGGACGTAGATTTCCACCACCGTTGAAAGTTATTCGTATTTTGCAAACGTGTTCGGGAGCGCTCAACACCATCGGGATTTAATCAAGCTATTTCATTATTAGCGTTGCTGTTATTTACGCTCCAGTTTATAACGTTATTGCATGAAAAGAAAATGATAATTCGACGATAATCCAAAATCAAAAAAGAACACTACACCGACGAAAAACAAACGCGATATTTAGACATACACTTTTCTCTAAGTGTCCGATAAATCGTATTATAAGAAAAACAATTTATATTTATATACATACAAATCGAATAAAATCATTGCATTTGGCAACATCTTCGACAACGTAAACCGGTAAAAAGTCACCAGTACCTTAAAATTTATATATATAAAGAAAAACCAAAAAAAAAAAAACAAAAAAAAAAACAAAAACAACAAAAAGGCTTTAGCGATCTGTCCAATTATTGCTTTGGATTTAATGCGAATTCATTCAACGTCAAAAACATTACATATACATACTCTTGTGCCACTTTAAAATGAACCGTTGCTTAGAAAGGATAACACGATGCGCGCATATTATTTATGAGAATCTCTCCGCCTCTTACTGACAATATTCTTTCTAGTATGCATATCGCGGTCGATGATGAGCAAAACGTTACCACAAATTATACGAGTCGCCACTTCATCTTGCTGACACTATTCGTTAATTGAACATTGTGCAGCTACGGTCATAATATGCGAATCCTTGTGGAGCAAAGTGATGCAGTAAACATAAAAAAAAGCAAAACCACATACATAGATGATGCGTGAGACGCATCATTTGTACTTGCACTCAAGTACCACACTATTACTGTCACTTTAAGCTATTCTCGCGTAAAAAGTAAAAAAAAAAAGAAGAAAATATCGATAATAATTATAAGAAAAATAATAATATTAACGAGTACACAGTTTTTCAAGAGTTTCAGCTTTAAATTATGTCAACACCGCAAATGAACGCAAATGAATAATAATACAGTCGAATGATTACTGAACTAAGAGTGCCGGATAATCAATTTATTAAGTACACTTGGATTTTAATGTATAACTGTAAGATACAATAATTCATAGGTTTAATTGTTTACCCATTATGCGTGTGGTAACGCGATAACGATCGTGTTACGATTATATTATTATTATTATTACCATCATTAATAATATTGCTGATGTTATCAATGTCATCGTCATGCGTCAATAGCGTAGCTACGATTACAATCTATCGGCGACTGAGTTTCTCTCCACGGTTATTTAGCTATCGCAGCTTCTTTGAGTATGCATTTTTAAAAATCATTGTTCGTTTGTCGGTCGCGACCCGAATAGTTAAAAAAAAATGAGAATAAGTTTGTACACAGTACGGCGTTCTAATAGAAATCAATAATTAACATAATAGTTGCAGACTTGCACCGAAGATTGTGTGTGTATGTGTATGCGAGTATATATGTCCGAGTGCCTGTAGAATATATTTCCTTCAAACGAGTAGCTTCGGCTCCACTGAACGCAGTTAATTCGTACCGACCATTATTGCGAAACCTTCGATTATTCAATACTTTATAACGACTCTACCGAGTTAGACGCGTAGTCTCTTCATGAAATCGATCATAGCGACGTTCTATTGGGTACATCAATTGTACTGTTTTTTTTTCATAAGAGACCTATCGGTCCAATATTAAGGTAATTAATTCTGCGTATGAGTCGGCTGTAGCCTCGTCGTTCGCGTTCACAAGTGGTTGTTAGTCACTTTTTGGAATCGTACATTCCTTGGGGGTACCTGAAAAATAAAGTCTTTGGGCATCCAGAGTGAAAAAAAAGTCGATACTACAGGGATTAAGGAATGAAGCGTCAGATGCACATCGTAGTAGGCTCTCTTTAAAAACTATGTTTTATTTTGATATTCAGACCGCTCGAGTCGACAGACGTTTCGCACGACTCTACATTCAATACTGTTAGTCCAATTCAGCAACTCGATAATTGGATATATTTTAGTCGATATCGTCAATAAATGACAATAATTAGAGATTTTTCCTTCGACAATAATGATATTTAAACAAAATATTCTCCTTTGCGGGTGTGTCAATTGAGGTCAAGAATTGAAATTCCAATGATTTTTAACGAACAGAATGTACAATGATCGCTGATGATTCTTTACGGCTGCGTTCGCAATACCAACCTTTTACCCTCGGAAACATCGTGTCGAGGAAGTGCGATCACAACTGCGCGCGTCCGACGACACTGTGAGGTCGTCTCGACATTTAAGGAGGGAGAATGTTCAATATGAGAAAATTGCAAGTATTTCTTGATGGTGTAAAAATCTGAAAAAAATCATCTATACTAAAGGTACTGAGAAGATTAATTTTGCATAATAATAATTGCAAAATGTTATTAACAAATT
>JAPYZC010001928.1:0-19679 GCA_030522665.1 Ichneumoninae sp. A BG-2022a | reverse complement strand
TTTTTCAGATTTTTACACCATCAAGAAGTACTTGCAATTTTCTCTTATTGTTGTCGAACTTATGCGAAGTCAGCGCGCAGCGAGACTCCATCCTTAAGGTGGAGTGAAATACGTCCTCTGTCGCTATGTCTCGCTCCACCGTAAGACCAATGTCGCTATCGCTCTCACACTCCTGGCTCCGTCACGTGTCCTTAACTTCAACTTAATCCAAACATTTCTTCTTCTCAGCGTGCAATCCTGCAAATGAATTTATCCGACGATTTTTATTAATTCTTATTTTTTTTTTCTTCTTTTTACAGACACACATTGAAACTGGTATTGCGCGGGGAATGGCCGAAGCTGTCGCCTGCCACGAAGACGCATCTCAGCGTAACGTTGCAGAGGTGCGCGAGCCTCCTGGTGCACCACCCGGCTGCACCGAGGTGTACCGCCCTGATAGCTCTGGTACACGACCCTTGGGCCAATCCGGCACTCAACAACATACTTAACGACCAACCCAATTCTGAACATGAAGAGGGTAAGCCATATCCCTTTTCACTAAATTTCCAAACTTAATTCCAAGAGATCTCTCGACTCCTGACACTCGTTACGCCGTAACCAAGGTTCGTAATAATTTCATTTCGTCAAATCCATCTTGGAAAGGCTGGCACCTCAAATTTTTCGCCCGGTCGCGATTTTAGCGTGAAATTTTTGTAGGTAAACTGCAATTTTTAATCGTTAATATTAAATAGTTCATTGAATGAAGATTGAATAATAATAAACACAATAATAAGCTACACAATATACCAAACTTTACCCCCGGCTGAAGATTCTCGTTCGATGGCCCAATGACATTGTATGTATTGTATTTTTTTATTTATTTTATTTCACTCGGTGCGTAAAATGCGGTTTTACGCACGCTTCGCGTACAACCTCATTTTCACACCTTGTGAAATAAAATTTCGTACGATACTTGTGCATAAAACGAACTCGTGTGATTGCAACACTCGCCTTCGGCTCGTGCTGCAAACTCACACTCGTCAGAAAAAGTTTTATCGCACTAGTATCGTAATGTACTATTTTATTAATGTTCCGTTCCAGGTATACCCCTTATCGGTTTTTACCTTAGCTCCCCCCTAGCCTAACCGTGTACCTAGTCTAACACTTTCCTACCCGCACTTCGCTAACCTACTCTAATTCCGCAGCCGACTTACTGTCCCCCTAACTGTACCGCATTCGCTATTCTACTGATCCTCCGATATTTCTGCACTTGAGTAAAGTGCAGAAACACCTAAGTTTCAGAAGAAAGCGCCTCCCGCTCACCGGTCGATGCGCCAGCCAGCGCACGGCTAAGCGGTCACCCATCCAAGCACTGACCGCGAACGGTTGTGCTTGACTTGGGAGACCACCGGAGCCGTGCGCCAACCGCGCATCCACCGCTGTCGGTATTGTATGTATTGTATATGGTTTGTAAATGTCTCACAGCCAATATTGTAAATATTAAGGTCTTACGCCTCAATAAATGGGTAAAAGCGATTTTTATCTCGGTAAATATGCGCTCTATCCATTGAATTTTTTTAGGATGGAGAGAGAATATATTGAAGCACATTTAGGAATTTGTTCATTCAATTTTATCGTTACTATGTATTTTTTTAATCGGACGGCGTAAATATTTTTTTTGGAAGTTCCTTTGCGGTGTCCCCGATTTCAATTTGTCATTTTTTCATAAACAAGAAAATATAATTCTTTCTTAAAAAATTATAAAAATGGGCTAAATATCGGCCATTTGAAAAAAATCGATTTTTACCGATTTTCAACACTTTTAATAATTACTTTTTTTTTAATATGATAGCGTCAAGGACTAAAGAATCTGTTCAACTATGTCGGTACAAATATTCATAAAAGTCCATCGAGCCATTTTTGAGATATCAAGGACACCGAACTTGAAATTACATTTTGAAAAAAAAGCTTTCAAAGTTCAGCCGCGCCGCTGCTCGAGCGCTCGCCACTTTCCACATAACGGTCTCTAACGTTCATAATTTGTTGAAGTTCGATATGAAAATTTAACAAAATATTCTTGACACCATGAACTATTGGAAAAAAAATATCAACATTTTACCGCTACTAATAAAAATGAATAAACAAATGACAACCAAAATATAAATAACACGTACCCCGAACGAGATTGTAAAGTACGAATTTTTATTTTCAGAATTCTGCTGTTCGGAGAAGGGCGAGCTGTTGACGATGAGGCTGAAAATACTCTGCGAGGATCGCTGCGAGGACCTCGCCATAAACCTCGCCGCGGCATGCGTTCGTACTCTGAGGAGGAGCGACCGCTTGCGCTCGCTGTCGGAGCCTCAGCACGTTCAATTTATGCTCGACGTATACATTGTCCTCCTGTACAAATGGAAACGCATGCAAGATATACTCGCTCAAGTAAGCTCGCCAGGAAGAATTCTCGTACAATCCCGAATATCATCGATAATTAAGCGACTCACAATATGAGTCTAAATTAAATTAAACCGATTAAAACTCCATAGAACAATATTAAGAATATAATTATATACACGAAGTTGGAAGAACGACCATCGTTTCATTCCATTGTACAGAGCGACGTAATTATTGTTATTTATTTTATTATTTATATACGATTATTTACTATTGAATTTTACTGTCTCGCAGTTAAAATTAATGGACCTCAACGACGCGCTAGAACTAGTCCAGAGACTCAGCGGTGAGAAACCCACGAAATATGGAACCGCACGAGTTTGGCGAAATTCGATAAAAGCCGCCGAATTGGTTGCTCAGTATCTCGTTACCGCGGGCATGGTGCGTCCCGTCGGCGAGACCGGTGCAAACGTTCTGGAACAGATACTGAATTCCTGGGCGACGCTTCACGCCAAATTGAAGGACATCGCCACGACGCTGCCCGGAATGATTAGAAAATTAATCGAACCAGCGGAGAGCGCCCATCACATATATATTTTCTGTGCGGTGCTACTTAAACACGTGAGTATTGTCATTATCGTCGTCGAGTTTTGTTGACGGGTAATTTTTTAACCAATTAATTTTTTTATGAATTTGTTAATAACATTTTGCAATTATTATTATGCAAAATTAATCTTCTCGTTTTTTCCGATTTTTACACCATCAAGAAGTACTTACAATTTTCTCTTATTGTTGTCGAACTTATGCGAAGTCAGCGCGCAGCGAGACTCCCTCCTTAAAGCCCGAGACGTAACAAAAATTGGCAAAAACCGCACTTTTAGGGAAAGAATCAAAAAGTCTATTTCTTTGGAAATCTGAAAATTCGAAAGAGTCGAAAACTTGTGACATTGAAAAAATCAAAGAAAACGCAAACAAAATTGGTTTTGCATGGATTTATATAATAGAAACTTATATTTGTCAGTTCTAACAACAACAAAAAATCACTTACATAAAACAATAACGGGCATTTCAGACTGGGGTATATTGGTACCCCAAGCGCGCTCCGTTAGCGTCCTGTGCGACAGCTGGCGAGTAACTGAGACTACTATCGACCTCCGCTCATCCTGAGATCATGGAACTAAATTATTGAGGATCCAAGTCGATAATGTCAATTTCTACTTCAGTTTGAATATCGTCTGTGGTACTTTTGTGCCCCAGTTCTAAGGTTAAAAAAATTAGCTGCATGTTTCCTTAAATGAGAGTACAATTAAGGATACTCAATACCTGCGAGCCGGTTGCTTCGCAGCTATGCAGCGCCGTGTTTGAAAATAGCATAATTTTCAAAATCCCATAAAATTTAAACTGTTCGCTCAATTTTCACCAAATTCAATACTAAACCTTGTAGGGTCCATTTCCGAATCAAATTTAAGCTCGATACTTCACGCCTACTGAAATTAGACAATTCTTAGTAATATTTCAAAAAATTAAAAACTCCATAGAATCTGACCGCTTGAATAGATTTTGGCCAAATTCAATACTGAAATTCTTTGATACAAATATTGTATTCGTATGCAGTTTTGGGACGATAAAAAAATCACATTTCTCGGCGTTTCAGATTACTTCAAGTGCTCCGACACTAAAATCTCGAGACAATTTTTTTTTACGAAAACAGCTTTTTCATAGAACAGCCGAAAAAAGACAGAACAAAAAAAACCTTATCGCCCACGGAACTATTTCCGGATCTAAACATTTACCATAAAAAGAAATTATCTGCACGTTTTCCTAAACAAGCGTGTAATTAAGGATACTCAATACCTGCGAGCCGGTTGCTTCATAGCTATGCAGCGACGTGTTTCAAAATAGCATATATCGCGTGACCGAACTCTCGGAGAACGTATTCACCGTATTATACGTCGTTTAGCGCCTCGGTCACGCGATATTATACTTTTTAATACAAATAACAAATTCGTTTGCCGGTGAATAGAGATTTTTTTTTTACGCACCGAATTGAAAATGTTCGGATTGCAATCAATTCCGTTGAAAAAGGGTTACAATTGTTTGTAAACATTAATTAATAAAAAACGCGTGCAAAGTGGTTTGCAGGTGACTTAGTCATGTTATACGGTTTTGCGGATAACTTCCTCTGTGATAAATTTCGTTGTCCGATTTTGGCTTTCTCACAGCGGAAGCTGTAATTAAAATACAATTTTCAGAAAAAAAATACAGGAACATTATGAGAAAGAGAATTATGAAAATGTCTATTTTCTATTTCATATTCATATTTTCTAATTCATAAAATTAAAACCGTCAACATTTTCACCAGAATTTATTAGTAAGTCGTACACTGAAATTTGCGGATTTCGTCGTGTTAAGGCAATTTTTTTTATTTATTCCTCACCGCTGATTTCAAAACTATAACTCATTTTACTCTTTGCGTGATATTTGATTCATAATCTCATGTCAAACGTGAAAAACTATTTTTTTGAAAATTTTGAAAATTTTGAAAATGTTGAAAATTTTGAAAAAATGTTTGCCAAATGTAAAACGAAATATTGTACAGTGTTAGTCCATTCCCGTGCCAAATTTAAGCTCGATACCTTCACGTTCACTCGAATTTTATCGTTTTTAGTAATAAAAAAAAAACTTCTTTAAAATCTGATCGCTCGGATAAATTTCGACCAAATTCAATATCAAAGATCTTTGATCAAAATATTGTATTCGTGCGCAGTTTTACGACGATAGCTCAAAACTTACGAAAGTTAGCACACATTTTCCCTGAAAATTACCAAAAACTACATAAAAATATTTTTTTATGTAAAAAAAAAAAATAAAAAAATAAAACAATATACAGATAAACATTAACACCGACCAATTTCTGTTTGCAGTTCAGCGACAGCGTGAAGCCGCTGGTGATCGAGCTGTACATAAGGGCTCTAACGACGGACATGAACGAACTGGAGAATCAAAAGGCGAAGAACGACAAGGACAAAGTGCGTGAGACGGCGGTGCGTCTGAGCACGGAGTTCCTGAGGCTGGCGGACGTGGTGGACAGCAACGTGGGTATAGCGCGTGAGTGCGTGCTGACGGCGTTCTCGTTGCATCCGACGCGTGCCTGTTACGAGAGGATAATAGAGATGGCGGTAGCCTGCGGTAAGACGAAGCAGGACCCGCTGACGAGTTCGTCGTCGGGCAAGGAGAACGCGGTATCGCCGTCGAGTCTTCAGCATCTGGACAGCAGGCAGACGGAGCGGAGCGTGGACGTGTGTGCGGAGAAGATCGACGATTCAGCGTGCAAAAGCGTGCCCAAGTTGATCGCATCGTCGGGTTCGTTGTCGTCGGGAAGATCGGTCGATCAGCAGAGCGGCGTTCCGAAGATCTTCGACCGTGGCGACCAGCTGCTGAAGAACATCCTGAGCTCGCCGTTGAAGGACTCGGTGCCGGCGGAGAGATGCAATCTGCACGCGAAGCGCGAGCCGGGCTCGGAGGGTCCGTTGGGCGAGCTGTGCTTCAACTGCGGCCAGTTCACCGGCGCGGAGGTGAAGAAGGAGCCGTTGGAGTCGAGCTCGGCGAACGTGGACAGGTCGCTCGACGCCCTAATTCTGATAAACGGCGACGCGGTGACGGGCTCGGCGAACTACGACGAGCGATGTGTGCCAAACCAGGTGTTGGACGCCGAGAAGCTCGGTCTGACGCCGCAGCTCTGCGACGATCTCTCCGTGGTGCTGAGCAGTCCGCGCTACCACATGCTGAGCTGGGTCCTCGACTGGAAGGAGCTGCACATGCTGTGCGAGAAGTATCTCGAGAATCCCGAGGAGATGGGAAGCAAGGAGAAGGAGCTTAAGTACCTAAACATCGACTACTCGCAGTTCAAGGACTGGCCGTCGGAGGACGACAACGAGAAGGACGTCTTCTTCGGCATCGAGAAGGGCTACGAGCAGTGGGTCGACGTGCCGTCGGACGGCTCGGAGCAGTTCGGGAGCTTTCAGCCGGCGGGCGGTTACAAGAGATCGACGACACGCAGGAGCCTCGACGACAGCACGGACTCGGACAGCGGCAGCGTCATGCGCGTCAGAAGAACCGGGAGGCAGCGCAAAGTACACAGGTTAGAGTCATCCGAGAGCGATTACGAGAGCGCCGAGCGTAAGGCGAAGCAGCATTTTAGAAACAGCACGAGCTCGGTGTCGGACACCGACACGAACACCCAGGACAGTCAGACCGACAGCCTCGGCAGCGACGGCTGCAGGCTCGAGGGTAAAAACAACAAGAGCGCGACGAAGGACGTCGGCAAGAAGCGCGGCAAGTCAAAATTGACCGTCGACACTGTTTCGCATTTTCACATGCTGGTAAACGAGAACATCAGACACCCGACCGAGGACGTGAGCGGCTCGGACGTCAGCAGCAACGACATCATAACGCTCTTCTCGGCGGACATGGACGAGAACAAGCGCGAGACGATAAAAGGCTCGGCCTACACGTCGGCGACGCCCCTGATAATCGCCGAGAAGCGCAGCGACCCGGCTGTCCTCAAGTCACTGAGGATGTTCAGAAACTCCAAGAAACCCGTGGGAATGGCGCAGTTGCTGCAGAAGAATTTGTTGAACAAGAGCAAGGAGAGCAACCAGTCGAGCAACAACACGAGCAACGTGGCGAAGTTCGCTCCGATGCTGAGCACCCTCAATCTCAATCCGAAGATAGTTCTGACGAGGGCCGACGAGGTCGACCGGAAGCTTCTGCAGAAGAAGCCTCAGCAACTGAGCGCCGGCGATCTCTCGAGCGAGCTGATGAACATAGCGAAGACTATGCCCTTTCCGGCGAACAAAAATTCCATGGGAACTTTCCACAAGCGGAAAGGCGAGCCGAACGACAAGGGACGAACGCCGCGTCCGCCGCGCGGTCGCAAGACCGTCAAGTCGAATCTCTCGAAGAACTACGACATCCTGGCCAAGGCCGTCCGGGACTCGGACATCCTGGCGAAGAACGTACCGGGCCTCAATTCCCTGGACATGATGGTTCCTCCGAGAGTCCAGTCGACGGTGAACGTAGTTCAGCTGTCGCGAAACATTCCTCAGAGTCCGAACTCGGGCTCGGTGAACAGCGGCAACACGCCGCCGAGAAATCGCACGTCGAGCATCGCGGGGAGCATCCAACTGCCGGGAACGCCCTCGTCGGGCGGTCACGACAGCGGTGTGGGAATGAGTCCGGCGGGTCAGACGCCGCCGCCGAGGTCGTCGGCCCTGCACGACGTCGGCGAGGAGGCCAACCAGCCGCCGGACACGTCGCCGACGAGCTCGACGAACGCCTCGACCGCCGAGCCCGACAGTCCACCCCGGGCCACCAGCCAGCGCAACAGCCGCAACGACTCGCCGACGAAGTCGCCCTCGCCCTCGGCGACGCTCGCCACGAGCGTCCCGATAACCTCCGATCAGCTCCACATAGTCCGAACCCCCGACGGAACTTACCAGCTCGCGCCAATCAATCAAAACGTCATCGGCAACCAGCGAAACGTCCTCACCCTCCAGAACCTCGAGGACAGCGGAGTCGTGGGTTTCTCGCGTCAGATACAGCGCGAGCCGACGGCGACGACGGGCGCGAGTCGCAACTCCTACGAGCGACCCAGCCCGGCGAAGATCGCTCAGCAGTCCGCTCAGAACGCCGGCCTGCCCAAGTTCCAGCAGGCCTTCGGCAAGACGATCTACACCCTGGCCACCGAGACGACGACGACGACCGTCGCCACGACGTCGACCACCGACACGGTGTCCCAGCAGCAACCCGCGACCGTTCAGAAAACGACGAATCTCTCGAAGGCCGTGCAGACCTCGGTGCCGAGCAGTCAGTCGAACGCCGCTATAAACGTGTCCTCGATAACGAACATTCCAAATCGCCAGATAACGGCCGGCAGGCAGATACTCAGCATCGTCCAGAGCGCGTCGGGCAACGCCGGCGTCAACAGCCAGGGCGCCGGACAGACTCTCACGCAACTCGTACAGAGCGCCACGCCCGGTGGCGTTATCTACACGCACAAGATACCCGTCACGATATCGACGACCAATCCCAGTCAGCTGAACATAATACCGGCGATATCGCACGCGAACTCCATACAGGGCGGACGAACTTCTCTGGTGAAGGTCAACATCATACCGGGCGGGACGCCCCTCAGGCAGCAGAACATCGCGGCGATTCAGGCGGTGCTCTCGGCGCCGCGCATACAGCAGCAGAGCCCCCAGGCTCAGCCGCAGTCCGGCCAGCAGTCCGCGGTCAGGAGCGAGACCCTCATAAATTCACCGATCGAAGTGCCCAACCAGGTGAGCTCGACGACCCTCGAGCAGCTGCGCGAGTTCGAGAGCGTCCTCGAGCAGGTCAAGGAGAGAAGCACCATCCAGCCTCAGCTCCAGTCGTCGACGTCGAGCGCCGCGACGACCACTGTCCAGACCCAGACGACCAGCCAGCAGTCCCAGGTCGTCGTCAAGCAGCAGCACCAGCAGCAAACGAGCGTGAGCGCCCTCGCTCAGCAGCTGCTCATACCGACCCAGTCGCCGACCAGCACCGAGTTCACGAGCAACGGCAGCGGCGTGACCTTCCAGCCGGACGTGTTCGCGCAGAAGGCCTCGCTCACCTACGTCAACCAGGGCGGCGTCGGGACTCCCCAGAAGGTCTCGAACTCGACGCCCCTGGTGGTCGTCACGAGTTACTGCCAACCCGCCGCGTCGCCCGCCCTGAGCGTCACCTCGCAGAGCTCCTCGAGTCCGTGCGTCACGCCCGCACCCGCGCCCGTTCCCTCGGCCGGCAAAACACCGCCGACGCCCTCGCCGAAGTCCGGGAAAAAATCACTTCCCAAGACGGTGAAAGCCAGCGCGACGAACACCGCGGCGAAGGCCTCGCCGATACCGAAGCCTCAGCAGAAACCCCAGGAGGACGAGCAGACCGCTCAGAGGATCTACACGATCCTCGCCGAGTACGCCGAGCAGCTGAGAAACTCACCGGATCTTAACAACAAACCCGCGCCACGGAGACGATCGAATCCACCGACGAATCCGAGTCAGTCGTCGAAGAGGAAGAAATCGGGTTCGAGCAAGTCGAAGCCCGCCGGGCCTCAGGCCTCGGAGCTGAGCCCGAGCGCCGACGACCTCGGGAGGACGATGGGCAGCGAGGACTCGTCGAGCGGCGTCGTTCACGTGCAGGACAGCCCCGCGGGTTTCTCCGCTCAGGACGAGGCGACGACGACCAGCAACGTCGCCGAGACCTCCACCGAGACGAGGAGCCTCACGAACGACTCCAACGACGGTGTCGAGGTTAACGTCAAGAGGCGGAACCTGATATTCACCGAGCCCGGGAGCGGACAGACCAGGGCCGTCATCGTCCAGGAGGCCGTTCAGGCCGCCTCGGTCAGCGTCAGCGAGGCTCTCGGCAAAATGGGCAACACCGCTGTCTTCGTACCCGGCACCAATTACATACATCTGCCGATGAACATCCAGGTCAAGGGTGGCTCCCAACAGTTCACCATCGTCTCGGGA
This sequence comes from Ichneumoninae sp. A BG-2022a, assembly GCA_030522665.1. Taxonomy (NCBI): domain Eukaryota; kingdom Metazoa; phylum Arthropoda; class Insecta; order Hymenoptera; family Ichneumonidae; species Ichneumoninae sp. A BG-2022a. Next base: position 9,759 of record JAPYZC010001928.1, on the reverse strand, counting down.
CACTCGAAGCTTCTCGCCGCCGTGCCGACCGTGAGAACCTCCGGCACCGGCGGCGTACCCAACACCCTCGTTCTACAGTCCTTTCTCAATACAACCGGCAAAATCATATCCCAATCGCCTCAGGCGAAGCAGATGAAGCTGCCGACTCTGCAGACCCTCGGCGCGAGTCAGACAATCAACTCCGGCCAGGGCGTCCAGAACGCTTCGGTCGTCGTACCGCAGAGCAGCACCAGCACCAGCACCCAGTTCTCCAGCGAGCCCAGCGGCGAAAAGAACCCCGAGACCCCCGTCGTCAAGAACGAAACTGGCGCGACACTCGTCACCGCTGATAATTCCACCAACACGATACTCGTCAACAAATCGTCGGCCATCGGCATCATTCAGAGGAACATCGCTGATATCGCTGACAATCAGCAGATTTGCGGTGTCATAACGAGCAATCCGAATCTCACCCTCCAAGGGACGAGACTCTTCAATTCCACCATTGCCAAGCTGTCGACACCCGCTTGCATTAAAACTGAGAGCGTCGTTTGCCTCGCACCCGCCACCTCCGCCGCCAACGTCGCGCTCTCGCAGAGCACCGAGAAAAAAATTACGCAGGAACATCAGGGTACTCAGTCGGATAAAACCGTCGCGATACAGGGGCAAACTATCGCTCTCGCTTTCGCGTCTCAGACCGACGTTTCTGTTGTTAATAACAGCCAGTCGCAGACACAACTCAAAGAGACCAAAGAGGCCTCGACGGAAATCACGTCGGGCGACAAGGTCATTTCGCCGAAAAGCGTCAAGAGAAAAATTGACGATGTCATTGGCGTTAACGACAATATTACTAGGACCACCCTCATCAATACGAACTCGGTCGTTTCGCCGAGCATCGTCACATCGTTGCAAAGTAATACGAAAATCGGTAAGGATTGTCGATCGGAGAGAAATCAAATCGTAGATGTTTCGTTGTAGCGAGCAATGTGATTTTGTTTGTTCGTTGGGTAGATTAAACATTTGTACACATTTATTTTGTTTATTTTGGTACGATCCTGAAGATATCGGCACGAGACTGAATTTCGTAGAGTTAGGATGGCTGTGTTTTTGCATCGCGCAAACTTCGCTCGGGGAAGTTCGGACTGTTTAAAAAAATTGTGTAATTAAGGTAGTAGCGGACAGTTCGACCTCACGTGAGAGCGGAGAGAATTGTAAGGGAATCGCGAACACTCCTCGATGGGATAAAAATCAGAAAAAATTTAGCGGAAGCTGCTGAAAAGATTGGTTTTTCATAATAATAATTCCAAAATGTTATCAACAAATGAATGAAAAAAAATTGTTCAACAAATCCCCTGCAACATAACTTTTTGTTCATATAAAAACAATTTGTTAATATGTTCGAATACGCATGAATTTTTTCAGAATTTTGTGGAATTTTTTAAAATTACGTTTTTTATTATCTAAAAATGCAATATTAAAAAACTACACGAAATTCTGAAAAAAATGCATACGTATTCAGAAAAATTATCAAATCGTTTTCATAAAAAAAAAGTTAGGCTGCCGGGTGATTTGTTGGACATTTTTTTGTTCATTAATTTGTTAACATTTGTTAACATTTTGGAATTATTAATATTATGCAAAATCGATATTTTGAGCAACTTCCATATGGCTGGTTTTTTTCAGATTTTTATCCCATCGGGAAGTGTTCGTAATTTCTCTTTAAATTCTATCTGAACTCACGCGGGATCAGACTGTCCGCAAGTACTACCTGAATCCACCGGACTGGAAGTTTTTATGCAAAAAGTTGTTCATTAAATTTAATGTAGAAATGTGATGAAAAATGTATGGATTTTTACAGTAAAAACAAAGTAAATGATTCGATTTAAAGTACGTTTACATTACAATTAATATAAACGATTGAAAGTTAATTATGTCTAAAATGTTTAATATACCATCAGTTAATTTTTCATCACAATTGTACATGAAATTTACTATCCAGTTGTGTGTAAAAAAACATCCAATACCAGTACATTAAATATCACACAATTTTTTTTTACATTGCACCCCCAACCAAAATTCTACAGCTAAACAATCTCAAAAATCTTCCCAAATCAGCACAGAGACTTTCCATCGAAAAAAAAATGATCTCCTGCCGATATCTTCTCATATTTCGTCAACGATTGACGAGGCGTTTTCGCATGGCATGAATGTTCGATGAAAAAAGGTCCGCCAGAAATTTCAGTCGACCACATTGATTAATTTTTCTGCCCGCACCGATGTATTCCTTTTCCGCGCACACCATGAAAAATGTCCTGACACCATAAAATTTGTGTTATCCGCAGAGTCTGTTCCTGCCCTGAGTGCTGCGACTAAGCAATCGTCGATCGAGTCGACGGCTCAATTTCTCGTGTCGGGTGGTCCGAGCGGTTCGGACAGTCAATCGTCGCCCCTGCGTCAATCGGAGGCGCTGGACTCGGCGTGCAAGGTGGGCAACGGGATACTGTGCGGCAACGCCCGTCTCCAGGAGGCGTGGGAGCCGGAGAGGAAGGCGTCGCCGGACACACCGTGGAGGTACGTGCCGGCCTCGACGAACCAGCTGGCGATCGAGCCTTTGAAGGTCTACTCGCGCGACAACGAAAATTCGGACGTGCACAGCGTGCTGCAGATAATAAACAAGGGCCAGGGAATCGAGATGGCGAGCGGCCAGGTCTACCAGACGAACACGAAGAAGTACTTCATAAATCACACCCTCGAGCCCTTCCAGCAATACCCCAACAAGACGAGCATAGCGAAGAGCCAGTCGAACCCGCGCCTGGACAGAGAATTGTTGCAGCAGCGCCTCGAGAGAAAAACGGCGGCGATGGAGAGAGAGCTGAGATTGCAGAAGAGCCTCTCCGAGGAGTGCGAGGACCTGGGGGTCGACGAGCCGAGCACGAGCGACCTCTTCCCCGAGGCGGATCTCCTCTTCGACACGAACCACTCGCCCTCCTTCGACCACCTCTCGCAGGACGCCTCGTGCAGTCAACCGCTGGGCATGAAGCTCTACAACGCCTCCTACTACCGTCCGCTGGACTCGTCGAGCGGAAGTCGCGACACGAGCCCAGTGGCGGAGTTCAAGGTGAACGAGCGTAGAAAAAACGCCTCGCAACGCACGAGGACCCTGAAGGACACGCTGAAGAGAGCGAAGCGCGACAAGCCCGAGGACCTGCAGTTGGACAGTCCCGCCAAGCACATCAGACTGAGCCTGGAGAATCTTAGTCAGGACGAGGGTTCGAACAGCAACTCGGACGTGTCGAGGCTGTCGCCGGGGCGCCTGCCGATGATCGAGAACGAGTCCTCGAAGGACACGCAGACGAAGATGACGTCGAGAAACGGCTCGAAGGAGGGCTCGCCGAGCAGCGTCTCGAGCGAGCCTTCGAACATGAAACTCGACATGGACATGGATTCGGAGTCCCTTCCACCTGTCGGCAACGCCAACAACGTCTCCGCCCCGAGCTCCGGTGACGAGAGTCTGACGCTGATGGGCAGCAACACCGCCGACGTTACGATACCCTCGCCTCTCTCGCCGATCGCCGGGCCGCTCCTGTCGACGCACAAGTACACGTACACGAACAAGAAGCGGGCGACGTCGAAGGTTCTGCGCACCGAGTATCTTTCGTGGGAGAGCCCCATGTCGGAGAGGACGAGGTCGAGCAGCGACGACGAGGACTCCAGCATAAGCGAGTCGATGAGCAGCCAGACCGAGGACAACACGATAACCAACGGCCTCGACGACAGCCTGCCCGGTGGAAACATGAAGAATCCCGTCGGCGATCGCTGCACGTACGCGAAGAACAAGAAGGACAAGCTACAGGTCAGCGCGAGGGTCGTCCTCAACAGGACCGACTCGAAGAGCATACTCTCGAAGAGAATGAAGAGCGACTCGATGAACGAGTCGGGCGTCGTGTCGAGCGACAAAACATCGGAACCCTCCGACGACGAGGGTTGCCACACGACACTCATCGAGCCCGACTGCCCGGCGAGGAGGTCGAGCCTCAGGGGACACGTAAAGAAGGGCTGCGCCTGCTGCAACGGATCGCCCGAGAGACCGAAGAAGAAAGCCGTCAAGATGGACCACAAATTGAAGAAGAAATTGGCTTCTAAACAGTTGATCAAGAAGAGGTAGTCCTAGCGAACGAACTGTCGATTCGAATGTCGTTATGTTTTGTCGATGAGAAATTGTGAATTTGTATTAACTGTGGGCGTGAATGGGTGATGAGAGCGGGGGATTGTGAGAGAGATAAAAATGCGCTTCGGACGTTGACGATTTATCATTGCGAGGGAGATCGACGACGGGCGAGCCCTTGTGAAGTCTGATCGAGCTTTTCGAACTCGCGCAGACTATTAAACTCGACCGCGGATCCGAACAATACGACGGATCAAAAATTATACCACTGTAAATAATAGTATGCTTTAATGAGTGTATAGCGGGCTTTCGGGGCCTCGGCGTACCGTTCGACGGGAGAGACGAGGCACGTACGAAGGGCTCGGTGAAGATTTAAAAAAATAATTATTATAATAAACAACAACAACAAAAAAACGACAAGATTTAGATAAAAAGTTCTTCGTAAAAAAAAAATATGAATTAATATTAAGAATTTATTCGCCGGTAAGCAGAACGAAGATTTATTAGTACCGATTTCTTCGTAAATGAATAGGATCATCGTTTTACTTTTAGGTGTTATAAAATCGATTCTAGACGATAGTACGAATCATTAATGCAAATTTAGATTTAAATGAAATAAAAAAAGAAAGAAAAGAAATGAGTTTTAAGGGGTGAAAAAAAGAAACATTAGAAATGCAATCTAGTCAGGCGGTGAGGCTCGGGACGGCATATACAAATGTGAAAGAAGAAAAAAAGTAAGAAAAAATAAAATAAGAAAAATACAGAAAAACCTAAGGTTTAATAAAAAAAAAAAATAGTTAAATCATGAGATGTAGATTCCTCTCGCGGGTTGTTGAATCGTGAAAAAAAATATTATTCTTACCGCAGTATCTATCGCACTAGAGATGTATTGCACACTTAAAAAAAAAAAGAATGAAGTAAGAAAACATGGAATGTTCGGGCCAATCAGTGAGACTACATCAAGTAAATCCAGTTTGTTCAATTTTTATTCACACCATACCGAGCTAAGAATTTATTTTTATTTCGCGAACGCGTAGCTTATCGTTCGCGAAAAGAAAAAAAATTATTTTTATTATCAGCAAAATTCATTTTTGAGACAAAAGACGTCGAGTTCTCTCCTCCGTTCGAACTCGCACACTCATTTGTCTCAAATAATATTTTTGCAATAATAACTAAAATTTATTTCGCTCGATATCGAAGATACAGATAAATTGTTCTCTCGGTGTGCGGAGTTTGTGCACTCTGAAAATCCTCATTAACCCGCTGTATTTTTTGTTTCGGCCATCAACGAGCCACCATGTGATCATCAGTGTTTATTTATTTTTTCTCATTTTTTGTTTTCTTAATTTTTTTTTTTTAGTAATATTTTTCTTAGAGATATGAATTTTTTATACGACTGAACATTATAAAACTGCTTAGAGCATTTAATTATAAACGATTAATTCACACCGGCCAAAAGAGCTACCTCCTCCATTATTGCCAATGGCTCGAAACTTAAAGAAAGGCTTTAGAAAAAAAAAGAAATGAAAAAATGAAGAAAATCAACAGAAACAACAACAGCAACGAGTCAATAAATAAGTTTGATAAAAACACATTTTTACTTTTGTTTTTTTGTTATCACACTCTTTTCTCTCTCTACTTTTCGTGTTACTTATCCTGATTCACGGCCCGACCATAACTTGTAACTTGGTGCATGTGTAAATCCATAACTTGTACATTACGTAGATTCCGTAGATAATTCATTGAGAAAAAAAAGTATCATACTATATCGCTGCACTTTAGTACAAAAATGCTTCGTCTTAATTTTTACGTTTTTTTTTTCTCTCGATAACGGGCAGGTTTGTATCATCTTAATCGTGTTATTAAAGAAGAAAAAGAAAATAAAAATTGCAAAATCGCGCGTGAACGTCTACGATTCATCGCGACAGTTTAAAAACTGCATTTGTAAAGATTGCATGGAATTACCGTAAGCTAAGAGAAGTAATTTTTTGTATTCGCCGTTGAAACACACGCGCGCCTCTTCTGGATTTATCTACGCGTTTAACTTAACTTGTTTTTTTCTCATCAGTTGTGTAAAACACGATAGGCAAAAATTTTCATTGCAATTTTCGTGTAACCAACGGACGCGCCTCCGCGATCCTAAAACGTACTTTCTCTTCTCTCCTTTATTTAGACTTAAAAAAAAGAAGAAAAAACTGGCAAGAAAATATGTTCGTTTAATTTTTAAAAAATACAACCGTACGTCAGAGATTTTTCTTCGATCTTTGTTTTTAAAGAAATAATTTTTTTTTAATCTCATAATTGAAAAAGAGAAACAAACTTTGGTAAACTAAAAAAAACTGCGTATATATACGATCTTGATTTTTCTTTTTTGCGGCTTTACTTCGTCGCACTCTCTCTCATCCTTCGTACGGGCGTAAGCGAGCTTTCTTTTTCTTCAAATTCACCGAGTCCGAACACTCCATTCCTCCGTCTCGTTTAATTTATTTATTTTCATTGTACAAATATCTAAAGGATACGATCGGTATCTCGACATTTCTTTTGTCCATTCTTTTCTTTCGATATTAATTTCCCTAAAGTAAGATTAAAAAATATATATATTTAAAAAAAAAAACAACTATCTTCCTGTACATTAACGATTAGTGAAAACATGTTTACATGTAAATTTTTCGAGCGATCAGCGCACCAAATAGACGCGTATTTTTGAACGACTGTAAAGAACGTTTTTTTCCGTGAATTCGGTAATTGGGATATATAAAAAAAGAAATTCGTTTATCGGTGATAACGTGGCTTTTTAAACCACCCGACGCCCATAGTCGTACCAACCGCATTTATTAGATCGACATCTAAAAACAAAAATGAAGAAAAGACGAAAAAATACCACCGCATTGATAAATAAAAAAAAAATAAAAAAAATAATAATTATTGTTAAGAATGAACCGAGTTTTCCAAAGTTAGCTTCAGGTACTTAAGCTGCTTAAAGGCCGTTAAGATAACTTAAGAGTTTTTTGTAACGTATGTTTATAAGAGCTAAAGTTATGTCACTTAGCACTCTACCAGTATTCAGAGCGTTGTATGTCGTAAACCGCTGGGATGAATGACGTGAAATCGTATCGAAGGGAAAAAAAGGAAAACGAAGTAATCGCCGGTAGCGAAGACGGTTGAGGAACGTGAGCGCGTATCGCCGGAAGTGAGAAGCTATGTTATGTCGTTTAGCACAAAGAAAAAAAAAAGAGAGTAAGAGGTATCGACGAGATGGAAAGGACCGAGAGAATAAATCCGCGAACGTCTTACACCGATTTTTCTTCACTTGTCCGCCGATCGCTTCTACTTTTTAATTCGAATCTCAGTTTCTTCCACGCGATTAATTTTCCCGTAAAAATATTTTCTTTCCGAAAAATTAACACCCGTTTAGGTGAATTTTATACTTTGGTAAAAATTAAATTACCAATTTAAATTAAATTGAACGACCTAATTTTTTCGATCATTTATGTAGTTCCAAGTATTTGCAATCAATTTCCCTTCCGACCAGTCAATTTCGATCGAGGCTTGCACGACGCTGAACGGAAACTTTCGAGCTGAATTGTTGATCGACAAAAAAAAAAATTATTCCCACGTTTATTACGCTTACAAATAATGTACATGAATTCTGTTATTAAAAAACAAAACACAGGTTTTTGAATGAAAAAGTAGAGTGCGAGTGGTCGTTGAGGGACCGGAAGTGGGGATGGTCCGTTCGGCGAGAACCGGAAACGGAATGGCACACACAGTTAGCGATGCGGTCATGTCTGATGGATTCGTATTTCCAAAAAGCTGTTCTGTATATACCTAGTAACGAGAAGAAGATAGTTTAAATGACTCTGTAATTACGTGAAGTGTAAGGGCAAAAATTATAAACCAAACATGTAAACGATGTATGGTGGAGAGGCGTGTATTAGAAAGAAGAAAAAAAAATTCAACAAAAAGAAAGAAGAATTATACTCTCCTACAATAGTAATATATATAATATATATATATACAAATATAAATATATATTATATACATATATGAAACAAAACAAAAGAAACAAAAAAAAAAATTGGTGTGTGAGTGTCTGTGTGACAGAGAACAATGCACAAAATTGCAAGCATTATATCGAACGGTACCAAAACGAACGAGTATAAACATTTCGTCGCGACTATAAAACCCGTAACAAGCTTCGATGGGATTAAAAAAAAAAAACTCGCGCTTAGTTTGTTTCACAGCTTTAAAATTAGTTCGAATGACTCGGCTGTAGAGAACAAATTGAGATGAAGAAAAATGGTAAGAAAAAAAAAGAGAAAAACTTAAAAAAAAAACAAAAAAATACTCCAAGGATATGTATGTACAGCGTATTAACGAATATTTGTCCGAAGATACACCATATATCGAGATATCCTTTTTCATGCGGAAGTATTGAGGGTTGCATATTGTAAATAAACGAGACATATTTTCTATATAAGGTTGCGTCAAATCGCACTAAACGATTGACGATTACCGACAAATATTGCAATATTATGATAATTCTTTCAAAACCGTAGGATAGTGTTTCATCGGTTTATGTAATGTATCGATAGAAAGAGGGTCTGACAGAATATAAAAATGAAAAAATTCTGTATTTACATACTTGTTTATAATGTCAATCGCTGATCGTTCCTCTCTTCCCGTCAGTAGGCAGCGCGGATGTCCAAATCCATTAATTTTTTTTTTTTTCAAAATCAATAGAAGTTAAAATTTGTTTCTATAAAATGTATTTTGCATTTTTTTTAATAACTTTCTAATTGTACAGTGCTTGACGAATTATTTAATATGTTGGTTTTAAGCTTCGTTCTGGCTCTCCACTTCCTGCAAGAAAAAATAATTGCTTTAGCCAAGATCGGGTGACACAGATTACAGGAATGGACGAGGTTTCGAGTCGATCCGGCTCGCGACTCACCCTCTGGATGATGTCCATCATCGATCTACCGCTGGCACTACGAAAGAATTCGTTTATCTCCCTCGGTACGCAGAAGTGATTGTTCGTCGTCGGTTGGATTCCCATGTCCTCGGCGATGAAGCGAAATTCCGGTGTGTCGTTTATCGGATCGCGCAACTCATCGAGACTGAACAGCGTACCTTTCGTCACGGTTTCGTCCAACGGGCCAAAGTCGACGATCTTCACTTTGTCCTTTTTGTACCGAATCACATCGAACGTATCTGCAATAAGTTCAAGTTCAGATTAATGCATCGTAGGATTCGCTCGAAAATACATTTACATCACTCGGTGCGAAAAAGGCAGTTTTACGCACGCTTCGGGCGCGTGAAAACCCATCTTCACACCATGTGAAGTAAAATTTGGTACGATACTCGCTCGAAAAACTTTTTCTGAACTCGTGCGATTGCACCACTCGCCAGAAAAAGTTTTATCGCTCTAGTGCAATGCGGGAGGAAAATAGCCTATTATTCACCAATGATCATTATTAACCTGTGCGCATGCTCATACTGTTTAAGGAGGGAGCCTCGCTGCGCGCTGACTTCGCATAAGTTCGACAACAATGAGAGAAAATTGCAAGTACTTCTTGATGGTGTAAAAATCTGAAAAAATCATGTATACTAAA
>JAPYZC010001927.1:0-16569 GCA_030522665.1 Ichneumoninae sp. A BG-2022a | reverse complement strand
TAATTGCAAAATGTTATTAACAAATTCATCAAAAAATTAATTGGTTAACAAATTACTCGGCAACAAAACTTTTTTTTATGAAAATGATTCGTTTATTTTCCTGAATACGTATGGATTTTTTTCAGATTTTTAAGTAATCGTTGATTTTTTATTTTTTTTTTATAGAACGAAAATCAACGCGACTACCAGAAGGCATGTCTACTATATTACAGCTCTGCGGTATTAGAATGGCAATTTACATCTCTACCATTCGCAACTGTTCCAGATAACAACTCTACCAGAAAACATCTCTACCGGAAAGTACAAAAAAAATCTACCAGAATCGAAATAAAACTCTATCAGACTTGAAGTAAAACTTTACCCGAATGAAAATAAAACTCTACCGGAATCCAAAGTTAGATGGTAGCCTTGAATTCTGGTAGAGTTTTCTTTCAAATCCGGTAGAGTTTTATTTTGATTCTGGTAGCATTTTTTTTTCTGGTCGAGATTTTATTGGACGCCTATATTCTAGCAAAGGTGTTGCGGCTCTGGTAGGGTTTCTTTTCATACAGTGGTAGAGATTTTGGTAGGGTTCTAATACAATAGAGTTATAATATGGTAAAGATGTAAATGTGTCATTATAACTATAAGTACAATAACATATGACACCTAAACTGCTGAGTTCGAGTCATTCGGGGCTCAGGACGATTGAACTTGCTTCTTCTTTAAACACATTAACTGAGATGCCTATAATTTATAATTCGCGAGTCTTAACGTACGAGAGATCGCTGAATTGTCTCCTAGCGTTAGTGCGTTTTACATTCTCATGAAAGACCCTCGACGTTACTGCAAATATAATAATATTGTCTATTATACTGTATTGCTCACATGCAATTTAGCGAACATTTCTTGGAATATTTTCCCGAAGATTTATGGGATTTTCATCTGCAATTCGTAGGCTCGATATTTTTTTTTTTTGGCAAAGATTCTTTGACACAAAAATTATGAAAGTCCTCGGATCGGAGGGTGGGAAGTTGGGGAGTTTCCGGGACGATGAATTTGATACCGGTTTCGCTATCGAGTGTCTAGCTGGGCCATTCGCCGTGTACCGCGCGTATAACATAAATATCAAGAACGCACATAATTTAGGCGGATGTTCGGAGAACCGGAGTTTCGGGAACTCGGCTGCGGTTCGCCGCTCAAAGAGTCTCCGGTTGGCGGGTTCTCAAACTTGGCGCCTCCCGCACTTGGTCGGTGAGCATTTACCCATAATCGTACGTGGTTCCGCGAGGAGTCTCGAGCGGACGCGAGAGAAATGAAAACGGCGCGCTATCAAGAGGCTTTTGTCGCTGAACTATTTCTCCGCGGAGAGAGTCGCGCGATGGAGAATTCAGCAGCCTCGCTCCGGAGAAAACCGAGACATCGCATATACTTTGCGCACTGTATAGTCGACGCACATCCTACGTTCCGCGAGCCCGTTTCTACCTTAGCGATCGAATTTCGAGATTGAGGTAAAAATATCTTCATAGTCTCGCGAATTCCTTTGACGCACGTCCGAGCGCCCCGCTGCCTCTTTCTCCGGGTTCCTTACAATGTCGGGCTGCTCCGGAGCCACAAAATGTATGAGCGCTCCAACATACCGCGTGTATCGCATGAGCTTGCTTCACCTTTTTTTAGCAAGGCGTTCCATAAATGGAATATATTTTCTTTCGAATTTTCGCGGAAATATTTAAAATATAGAACCCACTCCCTTTGAAAATGTTTAAACAATTTTTTTCATTATTACTAACTAATTAAATTGAACAGTTTTAATAAATCGATACCATATAAAAAGAAGCAATGATTTCCAATAATCTTGCTTTCATTTAGTTGCGCGTTCCACTTGCGGATCATATTTTCTTCCGAGTTTTCGCGGAAGTATAAAAAAGTATCCCTAATCCCTTTGAAAAAGTACAAACAGTTTTTATTCTTATCACAAAATAATTAAATTACACGGTTTTAATAAATCGGTACCATAAGAAAAGAAGCAATCATTTCCGATAATCTCACTTTCATTTAGTTGCGCGTTCACTTTCGGATCATATTTTCTTCCGAGTTTTCGCGGAAGTATAAAATAAAAGTATCCCTAATCCCTTCGAAAACGTAGAAACAATTTTTATTCTTATCACAAAGTAATGAAATTAAAGAGTTTTAATAAATCGAAACCATAACAAAAAGAAGCAATAATTTCCGATAATCTCGCTTTCACTTAGTTCCGAACTTTCGCAACCGTTCACCGCAAAGCCCGCTATTTTAAGGGAGGGCAAAGAACCGAGGAAGTATTCCCGTTCTTTCAGTTCTTCCCCCGGCGATCGGTGGAATAACTTCATTAAGCCGGGTGGGCGGAGTTTATATTGGCAAGCGGGGTATCTCCGCCGCCTCTTATCGGTCCTCGTGCCGTTGCCGTCTCCGCCGCTATCTCTCGAGGAGCGGAGAGTGCTCTCGATAGATCTTTGAAAAGAAGCGAAAACTGTCGATGGCGCGGAAGGGAAGAGAGTTTGAGGATCGGAGGGAGCTCGCGCTCGACTACCTTCCTCCGGCAGGAAACGAAAGCCCGTCTCTCGATGCCAGCTCGGCGATTTCGCGAAGTAGAGTTCCGCTTTGGCTGTTGCCTCGGATCGGGGCGCTCTCACCGGGCGGTGATCGAGCCGAGCGTCGCACCGGAAGCGAGTAGTCGGGCCGAGAGAAAAAGGGTCGAACTTCAAAGGGAAACGCGCCAGCCAACCCACCGAGCTCCTCGAATTTCATACGAACCCTCTCCGCGTCGTGTCTCGCCGACGGTACTCTTTCCACCGGTCGCATCAACATATTCGAATGCGCGATACGTTCCAACGGCTCTCCTCGCGGAACAGTAGAAAAAGCCGGTTATCGCCGCGCGCCGCGACGAGACCTTGCGCTCCAAAAGCTTTTAGCGATTTAAGGTAGTCCTTGCGAATAGCGAACACTTCGCATAAGTTTCGGAGAAATGAGAGGGAATTGCAGAGACTTCTGGATCGTAGGAAAATCTGAAAAAAATTAGGCGTATCGAAGGTGCTGAAAAGATTGATTTTGCATAACAATAATTCCAAAATATTATTAAGCCATTGATGAAGAATAAAATTGTTCAACAAATCTATCGTAGCTTTTAGCGATTTAATGTAGTCCTTGCGAATAGCGAACACTTCGCTATTTCCAGATTTCTCGCTTCTTCCAGATTTTTAAATGCACTTTGAATTTGTTTCTTTTTGTATGGGAAAAATGTGTAGAAAGTTACAAAGTGAAAATTCAAAGTTACAAGTGAATTCAAAAATCTGAAAAAGTTCATACGTATTCAAAAAAATAAACGAATCATTTTCATAAAAAAAAAAGTTAGGTTTCCGGGAGATTTGTCGAACAATTTTATTTTTCATCAATTTGTTAACAAAATTTTGGAATTATTATTATGCAAAATTAACCTTTTCAGCACCTTTAATATGCTTGATGTTTTTCAGATTTTAATACCATCGATAAGTGTTTCGAATTCTCTCTCATTTCTCTGAAACTTATGCGAAGCGAACACCATTCGCAAGGACTACCTTAACAGCGATAACAATTCAGGGATAAACTTGAAAGAAGCCCAAAGTCTCTCTTCTATTTTATCGTATAAACCTTTTTTCGTAAAGTTCCACTATCTCGCTCGGATGCTCCTTTATTGCATTTTTTTTTGGATTCCGGCTGCGAAGCGGAGAACAAGAAGCTGAGGGACGAAAGTGTTGCCCGGTCCAGCTGAATTCGCATGAGTCAGCTAGAGATAGAGGGAAGAAAAATTTATCTCGCCCGGCGTTCCTCGCGCCAAGACGTTGTTATCTTTCCCCTCTCCGCCTCGCCCGCACCTCTCGCACCTGCTCTTTTCCCCTCCGACGACTCATTTTCTGTCGCGGCTCTCAATTAAATTTTCCAATCTCGCGAGATTTCATCCCTTCTCTTCACCCCCCTGGCTGGCTGGCCGTTGCGGCTTCGCTGGGTGTTTAATGCCGGAATAAAGAACAACACCGTGTATTCAGCTCGGCGCGTTGATCAATTTTTCATCAACGAATCGCCACTCGCAGAGCTTGCGACGGGCGCTGTTCTCGATTTTCTCAATGTCGTACTTTTTATTGGGATTTTTTTTTGCTGCCTTGACGTAATCTCCGCGGACGGGAGCGGCGAACGATGTTATCGCGATAGTAAAGTCCTCGAGCGGAGATTCGCAACTGTATCGTCCTGATATGCGGTTTCTCGACGCGGTGGTGGAGCGAATTTTCCCGATAAATTAATACCGAAGCGGAGAATAACGTAGGCTAATTCTAGTATGCCTCGTACACCCAGAAGAAAAATTTATTTGTCGGCCAATGTTTATCAAGATCAAGTCAAATATTTATTTGACTTAAATAAATATTTATTTAAAGTAAGTCAATAGTTACTTAAATAAAATAAATATTTATTTAAATCAAATAAATATTTTACTTGATCTTAATAAACGGTGGCCGTTAAATTTTTTTTTCTGGGTGTAGTTATGCCTGTTATACTTGTCAAAAGTGGTGAATATGAACCGGTCCATACATATGTTTTTGATATATGCTGTGTTTGCGATCGACTCATCGATACTGTCAGATGGAAGAACGGCGCGAATCTCCAAATCTCGTTGTTTTACATTTCGGCCGTGAGTGTTGACTCTCCTCAGAATTATTTATTTTTAATCTTGTATATTTTTTTTTGTTGTGACTGTTATGCTCATTTGACTATCTTTAAGAATGCCAAATGAGTTGCGAACTTGCTATGTCCTGCTCAGCCTACAAACTAGTGTAAGGTGACGATGTTAATCTTATATTAGGGGAGTATTAGGGGCAGTGGAGCAAAACTCAATTTACCAATAACTTTTGAATGCCCAACTTTGCCCCGTCGATACATCCGGCTTTTTTGTCGGGATTTGCCCGACAGTCTCATAAAAAAAATATTGGAAAATTGCCCCACTGTTCCGCTCTGCTAGCATTGATTTACCTGCTAATCGATGTCGGCCACATTCACCACATTCACCCTACATCCGAGATAGTTTTCGTTGTTCGCTGCGATAGATCGATCACTCCAGCCATAAAAAGTTAGCACTGCGGAGTTAGCATCAAAAGCTACGCTCCGATGTCGTGTATCTCACGATCCTAACTCCGAAATTGATAAGGTCTGGATGAGGGGAGCGAGCTATCGGATCGATAAGTGTCACCAATTGCCGTGTTTACTGCGCGAGCATACATCAATGATTTACCTGCTGATCGATCACTCCGGCCATAAAGAGGTCGAACGTGTTTCGCACGTAAAAAACACGGAGGAGCATTCACTGCAAAGTTCGCATCGAAACGTACGCTCTGATGTCGTGTATCTCACGAGCCCAACTCCGGAAATGATAAGGTCCAGGTGAGTGGAGGGTTTTCGTATGCGTTGCGCTAGATCGATCACTCCGGCCATAAAGAGGTCCAACGTGTTTCGTACGTAAAAAATACGGAGGACCACACTGAGGAAAAAACTTGGTTTAATTAACCAAAAGTCGCGGTGACACGTTCAAAGCTTAGTTTGTTAAATGATTATTTGCTTAAGTTTATTCGAAATTTGTCGATTGAAATAAATATTTTTGTTATACCAACCGAATACACCTTTGAACGTATCTCACCGCGCATTTGCTTGATTCAACAATTACTTTTCCTCAGTGCATCCAAACCTACGCTCCGCCGTCGTGTATCTCACGAGCCCAACTCCGGAAATGACAAGGTCCAGTCGAGCGGAGACTTCAAAGGTGTTTCGAAGGTGAAAAACATGAAGAAGCAAGCACTGCACTCTTCGCAGCACTACTCCGATGTCGGGTACCTCGCAAGCCTGAGTCCGGAAATGATAAGGTCTGGATGAGGGGAGCGAGCTATCGGATCTATAAGAGTCCCAAATTCCCGTGTTTGAAACGCGAGCATACATCATTGATTTACTTGCTGATCGGTCACTCCGGCCATCAAGAGGTCGAACGTGTTTCCTACGTAAAAAACATGGAGGAGCATCCACTGCAGAGTTCGCAGCGAAACCTACGCTCCGACGTCGTGTATCTCACGAGCCCAACTCCGAAGATGATAAGGTCCAGTTGAGCGGAGATTTCAAAGGTGTTTCGAAGGTGAAAAACACGAAGAAGCAACCACTGCAGTCTTCGCAGCAAACACTCCGATGTCGTGTATGTCGCAAGCCTGAGTCCGGAAATGATAAGGTCTGGATGAGGGAAGCGAGCTATCGGATCGATAAGTGTCACCAATTGCCGTGTTTACTGCGCGGTTGAGCCATCAGCGAAGCCAGGGAGGAAGCCATAGAGGGCTAGAGAGAGAGAATAACACAACCGCCACGAAATTTCGAGGTGTTTGGTGGCTCGAGATCAAGGTAGGCTCGTCGGTCGGTTGATTACCCTTGGCCGAGCGCCAAGCAAGATTAGTCGATGAACCTTGCCAAACGCAGCTCAGCCCACACCTATACCTATACAACCAAGATTCCGGAGTACACCAGGACCAATAGTCGTCGATGGTATCCGCGAGCAGGTGGGGGTTGGATTCAGAATGGAAAGAATGGATCGTCGCGCCCTACCTTGCAACGTTACGTTAACTCGGGTATAACCCAACGAATTTCAGATACGCGATAAATCCACGAGACAAGCAATCGTTCTTCGTTTCGATCGGTAATCGGATTAGCGATCGGACGTCTCGAGGATCGGCGTGCGCAGGGAAGGTTGGGCGGGAAAGGGGAAGCAAAGACGGGGCGGACGAGCGAGCCAACCCTTCCGTCTGTCGTTTTCCTCTTTTCTATGGCTTGTATATATATATATGTATATATATATATGGTCGATCGGCCGATTCCTGTTCGTGTGAAAACTCAATTCCTCCGCCGGGCAGGTCCAGCCTGCAGTTGCAACGACGAGAGCTTTGCTAACCAAGAGGTAGCCTCGAGAAAATTGAAGACGAGAGCACCGGCCGGATGGGGCGATCTCGGGCGTCGGCCACCCCCGGATATACACCCCCCCCCCCCCCCCCCCCTCCGAGCGGCATTAGATAGATAGGTGCTGTAGCCGTTGAGCGTACAGTGGACCAGCACACACATTCGACTTCACCCGGGAACGATGGACTTTTCGGATTTGCGAGGAAAACCTTTACCCTCCCCTCTGTCCCACGACCCTTTCATCCTCGTTGTCGCAATACTCACTCCCGTATTTCTTTCGATTCAACCCCCCCCCCCCCCTCCTTCCGAGACGCCTGGTAGCGGACGCTTTTACTGTTTTTACAGTAGCTCGCCAATCGCTTCGCTGATTCGATAGTTCGGTCATTCGACCATCGAGACACTTACTCGCAATCCCTTTACCTCGAGCATTCGCTGAAATTTCAAGTTTCTGTACAATGATGTAAACAGCGACTTTTCGCGATGTCGGCTGCTGCGATCCATGCGGCGTGGCTGTCGGTCGGAGTAATCTGAGTTTTGGTTTCTGTTCGTTTGCTTTTTTATTTAAAATTTGTCTCGAAGCGATGATTTGCTAAGACTATTAAAAAAAAATGTTTACCAACAATTGGATGGATGAACTTCAAGCTGCTGTTGTACTCCTAATTTTTTCATTATTAAAGTCGGATATATTTACAAAGTAAATTGGGAAATATTCGCGAATCAGTTGACTCGCGAAGCTGACAAGTGTAGGAATTTGCAAAGTATCGGACAACGCTCGATTCAAACCCAAATATGGGCGTAGAACAAAATTGTAGACGCAACAATTTGTTGTCTGAGCTCGACTAGAGATCAGAGAAGTGGTTCGTGGCTCATGTTCAGAGGAATTAACAACTGTAATCAAAAGTATCGATAAAAGACAAATTCACCCTGTTTCGATGACTAAACTGTTATTTAGTTTGGATATCACAAACTTGAGTCTCACTCTTAATTTGGAATTAAAATTATATTTCTTCACCGCGCGTGCACCGCGTACAGTCCACGTTGCTTCAGAATTTTCCGACAATTTTGATAATTTTTACAAATGTAATACTTTGTCTCGAAACCATGATTCGCTATGACAAGTCCCTGAATATATCTGCATGGCATCAAGTTTCATCTTCGGCAAGTTTCAGTTAATGCGCTGCTTTAGATAAAATAATTGTTCACTTGTAGAATTTTATTCTCCGAGTGAACTTCCCCGAGCGAAGTTTCCGCGGCGCAAAACACAGCCGTTACAGTTTGATGAAATTTAGTCTTCAGGGTTTGACGGTATTTGGCAAAAATTGGGATGGTTGGATGAGCTTCAACCTCTGGCTGAAATTGAGTCCATGGCGCCTCGGAATATTCCGAAAACTTTGGCAATCCGAGATACTCCGTGTAATTTTTGTCACAGAATAGCATTCGATAGAATCTAAATGGAAGTCCCGGGAACTTTTATCTCCCTGATAGGTGGCGTCCATGGAATACCAGAAAACGTCGTGAACGTTGAAATTTTAACCAGCATCAAGTGTACGCTGCGCAATCGAAGGATCTAAATTTCAACTTGGGCTGACAATAGACTGTGGAATCTATGGGGCGTGTAGATCGGTGATTGTGACGGAGAGTGGGGTTAAGCATTAACCCACGAGAACCGTAATGAGACAAAGTGGGAACGGGACAGGGTGAAAGAGAGTCGAGAGAAAGTCAGTCCGGAGAGCTGGACGAGGACGGCTGAACATTGTTGGAACCGCTCCAAAAATGTCACGGTTAACTCTTGGCTCGACCGTTGAACTACTCTACGTATTACCGGTAGCGCATCGTAAGTGCGACCGGCGACACGCAACCTTCGTTTCCCTGCAACCGGGATCGTCGATCTCGGCAGCCAACCGAGCTACGAATTAAAGTAGCTACTGCACGAAACGCTGGTCGAGCGAGTACTAAATTTTTACAATTGTGTATCCGATATGTTGTGCGTTTATTAACAGTAAGAGAAGTCGACTTGTATTGCTGCGTGGGTTTTCAAACAAGGAAACTATTGATAACGATGTTTTTGCAAATACGTAAACTGATAAATGCCAAGTTTTTTCAAGATTTTTCAAAGAAGAATCCTTATTTTTCAACCGACTTTAATGTACGATGGCTCGTTTTGGACCTGAAACGTTGCTCTACGAATTCACCGAGTAGATTTTAAAAAATAGTAATTGTGGGCAAAATGCACCAGTTAAACAATGTACCGTATTTGGCAAATGGACGAACCTACAAAAAATCTACTTGCTAAATTCCTAGGGCAAAGTTTAAGAAGCAAAATGAGTGGTACATGAAAATATATTAAAAAATATGGATTTTACCTTGAAAAAACTCAAGAAAAACGTTCTATCATGGAAATTTGCATTTACCAGTTGTTGCTTTTGCAAAATTATCGTGATTAATGTTTCTCTTAGTTGAGGACTCACTTTACTGTCAATAAATGCATACAATTTTTGATAAAGCATTATAAAACTTTAGCACTCATTTCACTAGTGCGTCACGCAGTAGCGCAGGTAGCAAAGCCATCTGGTATCAAAAAAGTGGTCTGAATGGGCACACTGAGAAAAAGGCTATTATTTCCTACCATATTTAATAGTTCCCAAGGGGATCGTCTATATAAATAGTTACTGATAGTATGTGCTCAATTGGTTGAACTACAATTATGATTATAACCATGATTTTTTGTCATTGTCGTCACTATAAAATGTAAACGTTCCCCTTGGGAAATATTTTTTTCTTTTTGGAACAAAATAGATTAGTAAAATAAATTTGCTTATTTGTTGCTTTTACTATGCAATTTTTTCTCAGTGCATATATTCGTCAAACGGCAACTATAAGCTATCCTACGTCCAAAAGTTAACTTTTTGGATGAGTGGGAACTTTCGGAAACCATCCAGACGGACTTCACGGACATCGCTTTTTGCTAACAAATTTTTTCGTGCTACCTGGCGGCAGCCTTAACGGACCAGTACGGACCATCGGTGTAACGAGCGGGAAATTCAAATTGCTCCAACGTAAAAGCGTCTCGGTTCGATTTCTCTTAGGAGATCAATCGGTTTGACGACACAGCGAGCTGAATTGTTTCCTCGCCCACGCGTTCAATCCTTCCATCATCTTTAACGAGTTTACAGTAACTCACTTAACGGACCGCGAGCCGTTGTTTCATTCTTTATCTCCCCGCTGCTAGCGTTTCGTCGAACTTTTTTTTTCTCGAAAATTAGATTTCCATCGTCGAACAAAAGCGCCGACCGATGTACCGCGAATATGATATACGGGAACGTTAGCCAGCGGCCCCCTCGCCGGTTTACCCGAGCGCATCAATCGTTATTTCTAGCACATGCACAATCGTAACTGGACGGACAGCGGATTGGTAAAAAAGTGCAAAAAGGTTCCGCCTGAAATAGCTGCATAAGCGCCCGGCTAGCTTGTACCATGCTGTCGATAAAAACGAAGCGAAGAAAAAGAATTGAAAAAAAAAAATGGAAAAAAAAATACGGAGTAACGAAACAAAAATGTAAATCACTCTGGCAGAAAAGCTGAAAAAGTGGAAATGGCAGCGAGATAGAGCGGGTAAGCTCTCTCTAATGGAAAAAAAAATTCAGGCGATTGTATGCCCTCCGCTTTTCAACGTTAATTAAACTTTCAATCTTCGATCTTTGGCTCGATACCCGATAACTCTCTTTCACTTTTAAATTCGCTCTTTCTGTTTATCTCCGATTCGCCCCGAGCTCGCCGCTCGCAGCATCGCTCGGCTGACCTCGCAGAATTCCGATCCGTCAGCCCCGATAACAAAACCGGCACGGACGGAGCACCGGGGCCGATAATGCAACGAGCACACGTCACTGTGGGCATTGGTTAACTTTTATAAAATTATAAAAAATTACAATCGTTCCGGAATCGAAACACCTCGACCGGTTCTCACTCGTACGTTAAGCTTCGGCTGCACATTGGTTTTTATTTTTGACAGTCCGTAAAAATTTTTCTTGAAGATTAATTCGGCTACGTTCGATCGCTGAACCGAACGCGGTATCGACAAAACGCCAATCACCCTTATAATCAACAGCTTCAATATATACGTGTATATATATATATATATATTCGTCTATATATTATATATTCGTATATTCGTTATATTCGGTATATTCGTCTCGCAATCTTTCACAACTAATTCGTTGTTAATTTTGCATTAGGTCAAACCCCAATGTACTAATTTTACAAAGAATATTCGTAAAACTACCATACAATTTTGTAAAATTAACACGCAAATAATTGTGGACGTTCGTGGACAAGAAATGTTGGTCTATTTTATAGTGCATGTCACAGTGGGCATCGCTAAATTTTTATAAAATTAGAACAAGTAAAATCGTCCCGGAAAGCGAAGCGGCGCGACCGATTCTCACTCATCCGTTCCTTGAGTAAAGTTTAATCCGGTTAAGTTCGAGGGGTGTACCGACCGCTATATCGGCAGAATGCCAGTTACCCTAATAATTGACCCTTATGACCGTCTTTAATATGTTGCAACGAATATAGATATGCGGATTTACCGAGCCACACAATATTAGATAGATCGGAATAGCTCGGTATAACAAACGACAAACGGACAGATTATTGATTGACCAGATGACGGGAGTCTTGATCGGACTTTCAGAGAGATCAGACGTTTGGTTATTTATACAAATATTCGATTATTCATACGCGGCAGATTTTCACCTACAACATTTTGTAACTATTAACTATAGTTGTCGAAAACTTTGTTTTTTTACCCTCAGTAGCGACCTCTAAATTTCGCTCAGTAGCGACCTCTAAATTTCGCGAAAAATTAAGATTTCGTAGGAATTTTTTAGGTTTTGGCTCCAAGAAAATCCCGAATATTTCATTTTTACTTAAAATTTAGACGTGCCGAAGTTTAAAATTTTTTAAACAGCCGATAACGACATATAAAAATGCATTAATTTCGGAGACCTTTCGCACATCGCATTTTTATTTTATACCTCAGAGAATTCCAAATTTGCAATTTAACCACAACCCTATACATACATTTTTTTTCCGCTAAGGCACGGTATATTCGTCTCGCTGTCTTATTCTCGGGACTGCAATCGCCGTCCGGTAAAACGGCAAATCACGTTTCTCGGGCGTCAAATCAGTCGTAATCCCGCAGACCTCGGATTAGCCGTGCAAATTGACAGTTTCGTAGAGCGAGGGCTTTCAGCGGCAGCGGTAGTTGCGGCTTTAGGCGGGAACGATTTCCACGCTCGTTTCGCCACTACAGGAGCTACAGTGGGAATAAGGGTGAGTGTTTGCGGCCGACGGTCGTAGAGCACCGCGATCCTTCGCGTCCGTCGGGATAATGCCTCCGTTTGTAAGGGAGCAGAAATACTGGGAAGCAAAGCTCTCTGGATAGATTCTCGTTGTGAGTAACGCACGGCCACGGAAAGAGAGAGGTTTCGCCCGGAAGCTCCATTCGTTACGATATTGGGGAAAAGGGTGGGAAGGGAGGGAAGGAGAACGAGCAGGGAATCGACGAGAGAGCTTTTGATACACGACGGTGAGTCACGAAAAGCTCTTCCAGATCTATTCGAGAATGAGTGTTCGAGCTCACTCGGACGAGGCGAACGGCGCGAATCGACCGATGAGAAAATCAATCTTGGAAGTTCACTTACTATCTCGATATGCCCGGTAGTTAGGTCTGACGTACGTCCTATATGCATGCGTGCCGATAGGACGTACCGGCGAGGTTAACAGGCTCGATTCAATTTAGGACCGCCCTTAAGGCCGGGCTAAATATCCGGGCTCGGTAGGTAAGAAAAAATGTAATACTGTTTTTTTTTTCTGAGAGAAGGTCCTGGTAACAACACCCAGAAAAAAAATTTATTTAACGGCCACCGTTTACTGGGTTCAAGTAAAATATTTATTTGATTTAAATGAATATTTACTTATATTAAGTTAATGGTTACTTAAATGAAATAAATATTTTACTTAAACGAAGTAAACGGTGGCCGTCAAATAAATTATTTTTCTGGGTGAATGACTATATCGCTTGAGAGATATTACGATAGCACATGGTAGTAGGGCGCTAGGGCGCCACCTATGGTAGGAAGTTCTAGATTTGTAAGAAATTTCCTTACATATTCTTCTTCTTATTCCTCCTGGCTTTAGGCTTACGCCAAGTGCCATTTTCTTGCATATTATGGCAAAAATTCTTGGATAATCTGAGAACTTCTGCCATAGGTGGCGCCCTGGCGCCCTACTACTATGTTGCTAGGGGAGAGCGGGGCAACATGGCACCGTGGGGCAAAACGGTATGAGACAAACCGAAATTTTCGAATAACTTTTGGGTCATAGCGATGGTGGTACGTGGGGTAAAGCGGATTTGAAAATCCGGATGGGGCAAAATGGAACAGCGAGGGGAAAACTCAATATTCCAATAATTTTTGAATGCCCCATTTTGGCCCAACGATACATCCGGATTTTCAACCCCGCTTTGCCCCACCGACCAAAAGTTGGAAAATTCGCCACCATCATCCCGTTTTGTCCCGCTCTCCCCTATCTTTTTCTGATCTATACAAAATTTCAGCTCCACATCGACGGAGTTTCCTGCATTGTCTGAATAATATTTCATCAAGCTGTATTTTTGAATTACGTAGATGGAAAACCGTGTGCGAACGATCTTTATTTCACTGCAAGTTCGGGACTTTTTTTTTTAAACCGTGCTCTCGGGAATTTCTTCAACAACGCTAGTCGCGGAGAACGCAAAAGCTCGACCGAGTTTATGTATTTCACGCGTGATCGCGCTCGACTGTATACTCATAGATTTGAAAGTGCATCCCTGCCCAGTTTCCGTTTCTCTCCCTGTGGAATCGACTGGAATATCGTATACGCGCCGCGCGACTCTCTCACGTAAACATACGAAACATGCTGGTTTTCACCCATTCCACCATTGAGCTCTGACCCACTACATAATTTCGTCTCCTGCCGGCGCAGTCTAGCCACGATATCCGGACACGGGAACCGGAAAATTCGGCAAACGTTAGCCGCAACATCGAGGAGAGTCGCGGATGGTCCACCGAGCTTTTCGCCCTTGTGTACACGCCGTCTGCTTGATATTCGAACTTCAGTAGAATTTGTCAGACACCACCCCCCCCCCCCCCCCCCCCCCCCCCCCGCGTATTTCATATCGCACTTTGTATCACTATGTCAGGGTATAAATTTTCATACAGAATAGCCGAGCTCACACGGTCCAAATCTTCATGCAGCTACGATACATTCTTCATTGAGGAACATACCAGAAATACGTCACTTCCGGTTTGAGAATCTCATTTTTCGACCGTAAGTGACGTCACACCGGAAGTACGCCGCTTCCGATTGGAAAATCTCATTTTTCGACCGTAAGTGAGGTTATATCGGAAATACGTCACTTCCGGTTTGAAAATTGCAGTTTTCGACCGTAAGTGACGCCATACCGGAAATGCATTACTTCCGGTTTGAGAATCTCATATTTCGACCACAAGTGACGTCATACCGGAAGTACGTCACTTCCGGTCGAAAAAGTGAGACTTTTAAGCCGGAAGTGACGTATTTCCGGTCAAAAAAATTATAATATTTTTTACATACAACGCTATTGTGCACCATATTATTGTGCACAAGTCGCCGAAACGCACGGAACGCTACCGAATATGAAACAATAGTTATCAAAGCTTATGAAAGGGTTCCCTGGGAGGGCTTAGAATAATCAGAGCCTGGGGAATCCCCGTAATCCTTGAGAATGGAGACACAAAAAACAAAAACAAACAAATAAATAACTTTCCAAAATATATATAAGCTTGCGTCGACTCTTATTCATCGTCGGACAAATACAGTCCTTCCCTCGCCAACCGCAACCGGGATGGTGGCCGGATAAAATGTTGACTGCGGGCTATCGGAGTTGCCTAAATAATCCGGCAGTGATGGGCTTACGAAGCTCGCAGGATGAAGAGAGACGCAGGGGTACGTTGGGGGTTCCCGTTGCGTGGCGGAGAGCTTAATTAAATGCAAGTAACTGTGTGGCGACCCTAATGAGCGCGAACTTTCCAGCTGGAAATGGGAAAAAAAAGTGAATAAAACGACCCTCACTGTTGAATCTGCTTGCGGGCTTCGGCGCAGCGTTTACGCGATCTCATCATTCTCAGCTTATACCATATATTTTCATATATATTCTTTTAAATCTTTCTTTTTGCTGCTCGGATATTTTATTTTTATTTTTTCGTTGCTATCGTAAATCCTAGGCTCCTTTTTTTCCCCCTCGGGCACTAATGATGTGGCGCGTTGTCGAGGATTATCTCTTTTTCGTTTGACGCCGTGCGCCGTCCATTAGCCTTCGTTCGCCAAACCCATTAATGTTTCGATGAATTGTGACATCTCAATCAGAGACTTCGTTAATAATCCTCCGTGGCATAACGGGTGAAATATATGTATATTTTTTGTTAATCACGTAATTATTGGATTTTATTAAACATACGCTGTAACTGCAGCGAGTTACGTGAAACTGTCGACTGCCATTTTCGTCCCTCCGACACCAATTTCCGCTCTCGTCGGCGAGCTCGACAGAACGCGAATAAAAAAAAAAAATAAAAAAAAATAGAATCGGTAAAAACATATATGTATTTTGTGTCGTCTCCGCGAATATCCGGCGATTGGATGATATCGCTGGCCGTTCGGAGAGGTAATATCGTTGCTCGCATAGTCCGATGCGTCGAGATGGACGCAGCGAACGACGTAATTGCGGCTCTCGATCGTGTCGAACGATCGGTCATTGCCGAGAGAAAATAAAAAAAAAGAGGAGAAAGAAAGCAGATACTCTCGATCCTATCATGACTCTACGTATCTCAGCTGGGTCTGCAGCAGAAACTAACCGTGGATACTTTCTTTATTTTCCGTTTCAGTTATCGCTCCAACCATCGAGAGGAAACTTGCAATTTATGGACGCCGCTACGAGGCTTTTAGATTCTATCGAACGTTCGAGCCACGACTGAACTCCAACTTCCAACGCCCGGGTAAGTCGATAAAAATGCGTGTCAACGCCCACAAACGTATTATGATAGTTTTTTCCTCGCACGTACGGAGCGGTATCCGCGGATCGGCGTTAACCCTTTGTAAGCCCGATTACTACCCAATGAAACCGAGTCCAAAAAAACTGGAAATTATCAGAACGTGAGTGGTTGAAATTATCAGAACGTGAGCGGTTGAAATTATCAGTACGTGCAAAATTAGCCGGCTCATACACCCATTGCTTTGTTCGCTCAGGCCTACGATGTGCTTGTGCGCTCGGAAACTTGACTGGACTAAAACGTTGGGCTGTAGGCCAAGGGTCTCTCAATTAGATTGCACACTAGAAACAAGCCGTACTGTGGAACGAATCTTTTTGTACTGTATAGGCACACAATTTTTCACTCATCTTGTATACCCAAATCATGAAAGTGCATTTCACACAATCACACAATCACACAATCACACAATCACACAATCACACAATCACACAATCACACAATCACACAATCACACAATCACACAATCACACAATCA
>JAPYZC010001926.1:0-16569 GCA_030522665.1 Ichneumoninae sp. A BG-2022a | reverse complement strand
GTTTCTCGCACCCTCCACGTCGCTTTTTTTTTCATCTCCTTCTCTCCCTCTCTCGCGCGCTTTTCTTCTCGGGTCGAGTGGGAAAAGCTTTTAAGCGTGTTTCCACCCGATGGCCCTATTTTTTTTTGTTCCACAAGCCTGCTCGCTTTAGGGAGCTAGAAACTTTTCCTCGCTCAATCCTCATCCTCTCCCTCGATCCCTGACGCTGTCGCTCTTTCATACACACCACCATGCCATGCCGAAAGCCTAGTCAGCAGTCCTAGTTTCCGCACGATACGCGGGAAAAAAAATCGAAATATACCCACACTATTACGGTTCAAACTTTATCTTTCCATAAATGTTTTTCTTCTTTTTTCCTTACATTTTTTTTTTTTTTTCGAATGTGCAGTGGCAATAACACGAGCCGAGAGGCGATAATATCCATGCGTGTGGAACGGCGAGGGTATAGCTATGGAATATATCGAAATCTACTATCACCGCGAGCTTTATTGCTTTTCCGCGGACGCTCACGCTCCGAGTAGGCGCGCTCGGGTGCAACAGCGATCGAGGTCGCTTGATCGACGATCGAGAGTGAAAGAAATTGAATTTCCTCACTCCTGCTCTCGGTAATACGAGGCAGAAAAAAAATGTTCACCTTTTTTATCGTTTAATCCTTGCCCCGCAATGTATACGTCGGTAATCTTCAAAGGACTCGAGTAATAACAAAATGTTGTAAAAAAATGCTTAAAAAATTCACAGAGGTACCTCGAAGTGTGGTTAAGGTGAAGTGAAAGTCACGTGACAGAGCCAAGAGTGTGAGAGAGATAGCGATTTTGGTCTTACGGTGGAGCGTGAGAGAGCGACAAAAAATGTGTTTCACTTGACCTTAATGCTATCTGCATCGGGCGGAAATGTGAGATTAAAAAAAAAAGAAATTAATTAGATTTAATTGTAACCGGAAGTAGAGTCAGCAGGAGCTTTAATTTCGTTGCGAGTGCGACGAGAACTGAAAAACATAAGCAAAATAAATTTAACCCTTTTTTTATCGTTTAACCCTTGCCCCACGATGTATGCGTCCGTAATCTTCAAAGGGGTCAATAATAACAAAATGTAAACAAAAATCGGAAAAAAATTTGCAAAAGTAACTCGAAGTGTGGTTAATGCTATTTGCAACTGGCGGAAATGTGAGGCTGAAAAAACCAAGTAACAAATTAAATTTAATTGCGACGGGGAATAGAGTCGGCGCGAGCTTTAATTTCGTTGTGAGTGTGACGAGAACAAAAAAAATGAAAAGAAAGCAAAATAAAGTTAACCCTTTTTTATCGTTTAACCCTTGCGCCAACAATGTATGCGTCGGTAATCTTCAAAGGGCTCAAATAATGACAACATGTGGCAAAAAAAAAAATCTGCAAAAATTCACAGAGGTACATTGAAGTGCGGTTAATGCTATTTGCATCGGGCAGAAAGTGTCCCGAACAGCTTAACTAAAGTCAATGCATGTGAGATAAAAAAAAATGAATTAGATGTACTTGCAACCGGGAGTAAAGTCGGTACGGGCTTTGATGTCACTGAAAGTGTGACGGGAACTAAAACACAAAAAGAAAGCAAAGTAAAGTTCGACGTGTTGAGCTCGGGAGCGCTTGCGGCGGACGTACTACTCTCTGACCTAAATTTCGATCGGCCGCGAGGACAGATCGGGAGGCGCACTCGACGCTGTTGCACTGCTTTATCCGCGGGCCCCTTTTTCGATAGCATCGAAACGCTATTTTACATTCCGGTACACCAGTGTCTACGGTATATATACACCCTGTACTTTGCATGGGAAACGACTTCGCTGAGCCGATCGTTTCGAAAACGTTTCGATTCAAGCGTTTTTTTTTCCCGCCGTCAACTCTCGTTGATTTTTCCGATTGAAATGTTATTCGATCGTTACTCTAGCGAAAACTAAAGTCACGAATAAAATAAAATAAAATAAAATAAAATAAAATAAAATAAAATAAAATAAAATAAAATAAAATAAAACGAATGATAAGAATCACATGTATCGGGATGAGAATCGAGTTATTAACGAGGTCACGAACAAAACGTATTTTTTTTTGCCGCCGCCAACTATCTTTGGTTCTCCGATTGAAATGTTATCCGATCGTTACTCTACCGAGAAATAAGATAACGCAAAAACATAAATAAAAAAAAAATAAAATAAAATGAAGCAACAAAGTACGAAACGGAACAATTGCTGCAACGAATGATAAGAAGCACCGGTGAGTATCGGAACGGGAATCGAGTTATTTACCGAGCTCACAAACATAACATAATTTTTCTTTTACCGCGGAGAACTCCCTCTGCTTTTCCGATAGAAATGTTATTCGATCGTTACTTTAGCGAGAATTGAGGTAACGAAAAATAAATAAAAAAAGATAAAATGAAATGAAAATGAAACAACAAAGTATGAAGCAAAAAAACTGCTGCAACGAATGATAAGAAGCGGCGGTGAGCATCGGAACGAGAATCGAGTTATTAGCGAGGTCACGAACATACCGTGCACACCTTCCCGTACCTCGGCTGTGCTTCGCGATACCACATAAATCAATGCAGCCTCGTGTAATCAAAACGACAACGATCTCTCGGTAAAGAAAACATTTTAAAAAATAAGCTTTCACAAGCCACCTCTTCGCTTTGCTAAACGACAACACGAATTTACATAGAAACGAGCGTCGCCTAGATTAACCCTTTGGTATTCGCACCCTCCAAAATCGATTGGAAATTCCTTCAAGAGCCCAAATTTCAAGTAATCGGTTCGAAACTAAAAAAGTGACAACTTTTCCCGATTTATAAAGAATGAAGAGAATTCATCTCCAATAAAATTTATCCTTCGGCTTCATCAAGTAGTTCGCTATATTGGGTCGTTAAAAAACTTACAAAAAAAACCTATTTTTTTCTATATGCTGAATGACAATATTAATTTATGTAGAAACAAGCGTTTTCTGGTTTAACCCTTTGGTATTCGCACCCTCCAAAATCGAACTGAAATTCCTCCAAAACAAAAATCTTAGGTACTCGGCTGTTAACTGAAAAAAAGTAATACTAATAATAACTCGAGCGTCAAGTTTTACCGATTTATTAAAAATCAAGCGAATTCATCGCGAATCAAATTTATACTTCAGCTTCCGTCAATCGCTACATCGCCCACGTAAAAAAATTCAAAAAAAAATCCAAAAAATACCTGTTTTTTTCTAAATGAGTGTACTTCATGGTCTATTGGTTCCCGCGTGTCTGTGTAAACTTGTCGGTAATCTCTGTATCCGCCCTCGACA
This sequence comes from Ichneumoninae sp. A BG-2022a, assembly GCA_030522665.1. Classification (NCBI taxonomy): domain Eukaryota; kingdom Metazoa; phylum Arthropoda; class Insecta; order Hymenoptera; family Ichneumonidae; species Ichneumoninae sp. A BG-2022a. The sequence goes on along the minus strand of JAPYZC010001926.1, from coordinate 13,276 downwards.
TCCCCATAACGCTCGGCGAGTCGAGGGTGGATAAAGCACATGAGGCATTGCCGTGAATTGCTGTCTACCGTGTGGGTGTATTCCTCTTTAGGGTACGAATACACTTTCATGCATACCTCCGTGTATACGCAACGCCGAGAGCCCGTACGGCTCTTTGGCGAGCTTGTGGATGAAAGCCCGAGTGGGCCTCTGTGCGGCACATACGCGAGCCTGGAGTCCCTATGTGAACACGTTAATGAAGGGAAATCATCGGGACGGGTTTCCACGCCGTTAGTTCCGGTCGTCGATGCACGGCGATTAAAAGGTAATCACGTATACCCGTACCCCGTTCGACGACGGATGACCTGTTACCTTTCCGGTCGGAGAGCTCTCGTCGGGCGCCCCGTTCGGTCGTCTACTACCGAGTCTACCGGGCAAAGGACCATCCGCATACGCGATAGATCTATGATTTACGAAAACTCGCCAGAGACATCGAAACTAATTAATAATCGCGCCCACTCCGCTTCCAAAATCAATTCGCTTTCAAAACACCGAGCTACTGGGGGAAGAACATATATCAATTATATATAGGTCATTCGGAACTAAAATATATTCAATCAATTCTTTTAGCTCCATTTTTTTTCTTCTTTTTTTTGGTAAAAAATATTTTTACAAGATTTATTTGTAAGAAGGATGTACAAACCGTTTTCCCGAGGAAAACTTATTGGTAGTTCATGTCGGTGGACGGTGAAATACTTTTTTTACGATTTATAGAGCGTATGGAATTGAATCTTGGCGCGCGAATTTTACGATTTTATTTTATTCTAATTTTTCGGTAATACGCGAAAGAGATTTTTTTTTCTCATTTTTTTTTCTTTCTATTTCGGCGTTTGTTTAATCCCGCCAGCCACTTTTAAACGCCGGTCCGTACAGTAAATCTTTCTCTCTCTCTCGTGCGTTTTCGCTCTCTCGTTTGCTCTCCCGCCTTATCTCTCAATTCCAGTTCATTTGACTCTTCCTGTGAGCTCGCGTGTCACTGCACATTGCCGCCGCTTTGGCTACGGGCTGGCGGTACCCACGGCACCCTCGGTCCTCTCGACACTTTCCTCGTATAATACGAACGAGCCGGAGGAAATTGGAAGGGTCGGCGAGGAACCGAGATTGACAGAGATACACGCGAAACTTAACTTTCGGCAGAATCGAACGTAACGTAAAAGCGATCGAAAAAAAGCGGAAGGATCACAGCTGAGCGCTGCGACCGAACGGAGTTGTAGGTGACGAGGAGGGATGACGGGTTGGCGAGAGATCAAACCTAACGCTCACGTTGCCGCCTCGATTTTCGCTACCCTAACGCACGACCCTCCCGTTCGCGTCCCCGCGCTCTTTTCTCATCCACCCTTCAATTTTTTTCCTTTCTTTCTCTCTCATCCATTCTCAGTCAATCCTCAGCAAAAAAAAAATCGTAAAGAGAAATAGACCTGTTTTTTTCAATATAGCAACTTAAATTAAACAATTCGACTGACCGTGTTACAACGAGGATGGCTTGGAAGATCTCCGAGACACTCCGACGATCCTCGTTAACAACTATCGCGAAATAATTAAACAAAAAATAACTCGCGGAAAACCGCCGTTCGATTGATCGAACGGACGTCAAATCGGATCGAACACCGAGCGGAAGTTTTAAGCACCACGAACTTTGTTTAACAGCTAATTTTCGGTATCGCTTTTTTTAAATTTATTTAAATTGTTTTCTACTCTCTTCGGTGGAAGATCGTAGATCGGCAAGTGATAAATAAAAACAAGCGCGCTCGCGGACTGGCAGTAGTTGGCGGATAACACGCGAAAATTTATTACGACTGAGCGTCCGCACCGTGATAGCGTCGAGGTGCGTGTGCGGCCGAATGAGCCACCAGCCGAGGAATCGGTGCAATATGTAGTATTTTAGATAGATGGTGTACGAGACAGATAGATGGAGGGGCTTGTGTAGGGACGTACCCACTATATGTACAGTGGAGTTTAATAGTAACAGTGTTTGTTGTAGCAAGAGTGGTGGGAGAGCTTTGGCCACCTTCGCGCGTCCACGCCACGAACACTTGTGGCGCTGGGCAAAACTAGAGACGCGGAGGAGGCCCCGATCGCGAACGAGCGACTATCGTCGTGCGCGCCCTTTCCTCCTCCACCTCTGTATCGCTGCACCTTCTACACATCTCGTCTCGGTGACTTCGGCTCTATCGGCGACTCTCGTGTCTTCGATGCGCGAATAAAGTCACTTCGTTCGGTGCGTGTTTCTCCCACCTCCACCGTCGATCCTCGATTCCAGGCTTACGAGAGGTCGGATGAAACACGGCGGCGATTTAACCGGCGCAGGAGATTGCGAGGAGGAGGGACACAAATCGCGCTATTAGGGGAAGTCAGTAGCGTGGTAGAGATTGAAGTATCGTCTGTAGTTTTTGTTTTTATCCCTTTGTTCTTTCACTTGCACTCTTCGCGGTGTTGAGGAGAATTTATAGACATTGGAGTCGTTGATACTTTAGACTTTGGTGTATTGGAGTTGTCATTGAATTTTGGCCTATGTTCTTCATTTTTTTTTCTTCCGTCTGCACTTCTTGTGGTCTTAAAATTTTTTTATAGAAAACGGAGCCGTTGATACTTGGGATTTTGGTATATTGGAGTAGTCATTGTAGTTTGGTTTATGTTCTTAATTTCTTTTTTTTCTCTTGCACTTTCCGCGTTGTTAAAAAGAATTGATTGAACTCGCGTCCCTTGACACTTTAGACTTTGAGGCATTGGGGTATTTATTGAAGTTTGATCTGTGTTCTTCAATTTTTTGATTTCCCCATGGTGTTAAAGAGAGCTCATAGAAATCGGGGCCGGTGCTACTCTAGACTTTGGTATATTGAAGTACTCATTAAAGTTTGGGCTATGTTCTTCATATTTTTTCTTTCTCTTGCACTCCCTATGATGTTAAAAAGAATTGATTGAAAACGCGGCCGTTGATACTGTAGACTTTGGTATATTGAAGTAGTCATTGAAGTTTCGTCTATGTTCTTCATTCATTATCTTTCTCTTGCACTTCCCACGGTGTTAAAAAGAATTTATAAAAATCGGGGTCCATTGATACTTTAGACTTTGAAGCATTGGAGTATTTATTGAAGTTTGATCTGTTCTTCAATTTTTTGATTTCCCCATGGTGTTAAAAAGAGTTCATAGAAATCGGGGCCGTCGCTACTCTAGACTTTGGTACATTGAAGTACTCATTAAAGTTTGGTCTATGTTCTTCATATTTTTTCTTTCTCTCGCACTCCCCACGGAGTTGAAAAGAATTAATTGAAAACGCGGTCGTTGATACTGTAGACTTTGGTATATTGAAGTAGTCATTGAAGTTTCGTCTATGTTCTTCATTCATTATGTTTCTCTTGCACTTCTCACGGTGTTAGAAAGAATTTATAAAAATCGGGGTCCATTGATACTTTAGAATTTGGGGCATTGGAGTATTTATTGCAGTTAGGTCAATGTTCCTAATTCTTTTTCTTTCTCTTGCACTCCCCGCGGTGTTAAAAACGATTTATAGAAATCGAGGTCGTTGATGCTTTAACCTTTGACGCATCGGAGTACTTATCAAAGTTCGATCTATGTTCTTCAATTTTTGGCCTTTCACTTTCACTTCCGGCGCTGCCGCTTCCATCGAGAAGTTACAATTTGACGATGAATAGCGGCGTTGAGAAGAATTTATAGAGTTCGTGCCGTTAGTTTGAACTTTAGCGTGTTGCAATAGTTACAGAAGTTCGAACTTCGTTCCGTAGTTTTATTTTCTTCTTCTTGAAACTTCTGAGATCAAACTATATCGAACCTCGCTCCCTTCGGCTCGACTTCCCGTCTTTTTTTCTCCTCCTTGTCGGCTCTCCTCGGGACTCGGCGAGCGAAGGGAAGGCGCGTGAGAGAGACAAAGAGGGCCGTCGAGCCGACCGGAAATTGAAGAAAGAACGATTAAGCCAAGGGCCGAAGGACGTCGAGGGGCGACCCTTCGATGCGGCTGGAGGGTTGATGCGTCCTCGCGGGTAGTTGCGAAAATCGTCCCCGTCGCCCTCTCGCCGATCCTCCGAAGCTTCCCGGATGTTATTAACGCAATTCCACTGCGACTCTTACACCCGTAAATTTTCCTTTTTTTTCCTCTCAAACCCACGATTGCGCCCGTTCGTCTTTATTTTTCACGACGATCTGACACACTTTCGGGACAAAAGTTTTTTCCCCCGCCTAAATTAGGCATTCGTGTCACGGGCCTTTTTATCGCTGTCCGCGGTCCCTTTTTTTCGACCGCCGTTGCTTCACGACGAATCGGCTGCGTTTCGTATCTCGGTCGTGAAGAAATTCGAGCTGGTATCTCGCCTCCTCTCGCGCCCAAAGTGGAGCAGTCATTGACGAGAGACGAAGGTCTCTCGAATCGTAGGAGCGGGATTCAAGGGCCTTTTCGTAGTTGGCGTGATAACGAATCGCACCGGAATTCAATTGAATTCCGCGGCCACCGAATCGATGTGTGCCACGTGCGGGAACAGGGAATCTCCTTGCACGCGCGGAATAATGAGATATTCCTCGTTCGCTTGTATATACGCAAACGGATCGTGACTTTTCCTATAGAGCGGGTGGTTCGTCAAAAGCTTGGTCGGTAGTCTCGTTAGCCCCGTTTCATTCGTTCCTCACATCTTTCCTCTATCCTCGATGTCGTGTCGGTTTTCATATCTCAATACAGATAATTTTTTTTTATCAACGCGAAAAGGCGGCGCTCCGGGCCGCCAGGTCGCGTATGTGCCCATTGAAATCCCGTCCTCTATCAATCCTGTGCTCGGCCTTCGAGAATGGATTTCAGGCAGCGGGGATTCGTAGACAAAAGAATAATGCATTAGGAGACCGGTTAATGCTGACAGTCGGATTTACCGTAATCAGTATTCGAGGGGATCATCGATACAGTGGATCAGAGGCTGCGATACTCATCACACTAAGAAGCTTATCAGTTGATACAAACCGTGGGCTTAAGCGATCTATGCGCGGAACTGCACCATCTGCGTAGCGGTAAATCGAACATTAAACAAACGGAAATTGTGTCAAGGTTAGCGAGGAAATTAATGCGGTCGGTCTTCAATCATACTTTGTTATATTTGGAACTGGAACTGGAACCTTTTCACGAGATAGTTTAGTATCGAAGGACAAGAAAACCATTTTTTTTACCATTATCAAAGTCCCGGTTAACCTTGGGCAACAAAAAGTAACAGGATTAAATTCAGTTATCTAGGAAATTATTCCGGTTGCTTTTCAATCGTACTTTATTATACTTGGGACTAAAACTCGAAGCTGTTCACGAGAAAGTTTAGTTTCGAACGAAAAGAAAACCGATCAAGCTTGGGCAAAAAAAAAGTAACAGGATTAAATTCAGTTATCGAGGAAATTAATCCGGTTGCTTTTTAATCGTACTTTATTATATTTGGGACTGAAACTGGAAACTGTTCATGAGAAAGTTTAGTTTCGAACGAAAAGAAAACCGATTAAGCTTGGGCAAAAAAAAGTGTAACGAATTGGATGAATCAAATGGAAATTGTGTCAAGGTTAGCGAGGAAATTAATGCGGTTTTTCTTCAATCATACTTTATTATACTTGGAACTGGAACTGGAAACTGTTCACGAGAAAGTTTAGTGTCGAATGAAAAGAAAACCGATTAAGCTTGGGCAAAAAAAAGTAACGGGATGAAATTCACTTATCGAGGATATTAATCCGGTTGCTTTTCAATCGGATTTATTATATTTGGGACTGAAACTCGAAGCTGTTCACGAGAAAGTTTAGTTTCGAACGAAAAGAAAACCGATTAAGCTTGGGCAAAAAAAGTAACGGGATGAAATTCAGTTTTTTAACTCCTGTGACCGTCGATTTATCGTTGTATTCGATAATGCTCATCCCGCTAAGAAGCTTGTCAGGTGATAGAAACCATGGGCTTGAGTGATCTGTACCTGGAAATTTGCCCGAAACTGCATCCTCTGCACAGGTATAAAACAGACATCAAAAAAAAGGAAATGGTGTCAAGGTTGTCGAGGAAATGAATCCGGTTTTTTGTCAATCACTCTTTATTATATTTGAGACTGAAATTGGAAGCTGTTCATTAGAACGTTTAGTGTCGAGCGGAAAGAAAAAAGAATGCTTTTCACGATTGCCAAAGTCCTGTTTGACAACAGGCAAAAAAAAAGTGGCAAGGTGAAATTCGGTTCTTGTTAACTTCTGTGACCATCGATTTATCGGTACATTCGATATATCCTGTGTGCGTCACAGAGGTAGATCAATTAGCTCAGTACCGTGTTTGCCAGGAAACGCTTGCCGAGGCTGCATGCAGATCAGGACGATATAGCGTGAACGTGCGAGAGTGGGACAGCCAGGAAAAAAAATCGTATCAAGTATATTGAGAAAACTAATCCGGATTTTTTTCAATCGCTTTATTATATTTGGGGCTGAAACTGTAAGCTGTTCACGAGAAAATTTAGTATCGAGCGGAAAGATGAAAGAATTTTTTTCGCGATTACCAAAGGCCCGTTTAACCTCAGGCCAAAAAAAAAGTAACACGATGCCGTTCAATTCTTATTAACTCCTGTGACCATCGATTTATCGGTACACTCAATATCTCCTCTGTGCGTCACAGAGGTAGACAATTAACCTACCACTGTATTTACCAGGAAACGCTTGCCGAAACTGGACGAAAAAAATCGTATTAAGCATATCGAGGCAATAAATCCATTTTTTTTTTTCAATCACACTTTATTATATTTGGGACTGAAAACGGAAGTTATTGGCGACAAAGTTTAGTATCGAGGAGGAAAAATAAATGTATTTCACGATTATCAAAGAGCCGTTTAAGCTTAGGCAAAAAAGAGTAACAGTACAAAATTCAGTTCTTATTAACTCCTGTGACCATCGATTTATCGGTACACTCGGTATTTCGTCTGTGCGTCACAGAGGTAGACAATTAGCCTACCACTTTATTTACTAGGAAACGCTTGCCGAAACTGGACGAAAAAAAATCGTATTCAGCATATTGAGGAAATAGATCCGATTTTTTTTTTCAATCCCACTTTATTACATTTGGGACTGAAAACGGAAGCTATTGGCGACAAAGTTTAGTATCGAGGAGGAGGAAAAATAAATGTTTTCCACGATTATCGCAGAGCCGTTTAAGCTTAGGCAAAGAAGAGTAACAAGAGAAAATTCAGTTCTTATTAACTCCTGTGACCATCGATTTATCAGCACACTCGATATCTTCTCTGTGCATCACAGAGGTAGATCAATTAGCTAAAAAAATCGTATTCAGCATATCGAGGAAATATATCCGTTTTTTTTCAATGACACTTTATTATATTTGGGACTGAAAACGGAACTTAGTGACGACAAAGTTTAATATCGAGCAGGAGGAAAAATAAATGTTTTTCACGATTCGATAATCGTGAAAAACATTTATTTTTCGGCTCTTCGATAAGACCCGTTTAAGCTTAGGCAAAGAAGAGTAACAAGACAAAAATCAGTTCTTATTAACTCCTGTGACCATCGATTTATCGGCACACTCGATATCTCCTCTGTGCATCACGGAGGTAGATCAATTAGCGAAAAAAATCGTATTCAGCATATCGAGGAAATAGATCCGTTTTTTTTCAATGACACTTTATTATATTTGCGACTGAAAACGGAACTTAGTGACGACAAAGTTTAATCGAGCAGGAGGAAAAACATTTATTTTTCGGCTCTTCGATAAGAGCCGTTTAAGCTTAGGCAAAGGAGAGTAACAAGACAAAATTCAGTTCTTATTAACTCCTGTGACCTTCGATTTATCGGCACACTCGATATCTCCTTTGTGCGTCACAGAGGTAGATCAATTAGCTTACCACAGTGTTTACCAGGAAACGCTTGTCGTGGCTTGATACAGAGACGGGACGATATAGAGTGAACGTGTAAGACTGGGACGGCCGGACAGACTAAACGAGAGGGTTTGGAGGTAGAGGGTGAGATAGAGAGCTTGCCCGAGTGCTTTGTCGGAATTCCCAGGTATGCAACAAGCGGCAGCTTCTCGTATCCATGGCAACTGGCATCCCTAAGGATCTCCAACCTCGGCATTTAGATATATATATATATATATATAAAACCCCTTCTTTTCTTTCTATCGAACCCGTGAATGCCGAGAGCTTCTCTCTAACAGTCGGATAACAAATCGAGATCGAATGAGAGTGAAAAAAAAATTATAAGTTTGACCTTCGAATATAGCTGTACGTTGGTATCTGCAGCCACGCACAGCTGATGCGTTTGATGCTGTGCTGTTAAGTGATATTCACGGTGGCGCGAACAGGCAGAATCTACTTCAATTATAGTTTAATCGAATTTCCGCGTCGACGATCATCTAATTACGCCCCGATGCTATTTTCCCTCCCACGTATTATTCTGCAGATATGGGAATAGAATGGATTTATTGTGGCTTGAGCGTTGGTCCGCGGGAGGTAGATTGGAAAGCGCAGATTGGGCACGTGCACGAGGCCGAGCAACGCTTCGCTTGGTCAATTTTTTCATCTTTTTTTCTTTCGCTCACATGTGGCACCTCTTCGAGGCAATAAATGATGTGATACCTTGAAAGATGCATCGCAAAAAATATGAAAAAACTTCGAATAACGCGTATCGAACCTCCGGAGATACCATGAAAATTTGGCAATGATTTATTGACTCTTTCGAAAGATAGGACGAGATAGATATCAATGCTACGCTGCAAAGAGGTGAATAAGATCTGACGCGCCGGATGATATGAAGGGCTCGTGTTGAGCAATGGAATTCAGTAGAAGTGTCCGCATTTTTTTACAAGCTGACAAACGACGTATCCTGATGTTTGCCAAAGGGCAAATTAATTCCCCTCACCAGAATCGAAATGAAAAATGGAACGTTCTTGAAATAATTTAATACAATATAAAACGATCGGGAGATGCATCGCAAAAAATGTGAGAAAATTTCGAACAACGCGTATCGAACCTCCGGAAATACCATGAAAATTTGTCAACGATTCGTCGAGACCGTCGAAATATATGACGAGATAGATATCAATGCTGTGCTGCGGAGAGATGAATAAGATCTGACGCGCCAGATGATATGAATGGCTCGTGTTTAGAAATAGAATTCAATAGACATGTCGACATTTTTTTTATAAGCTGAAAAAACGTATCTCCATGTTTGCCAAAGGGCAAATTAATTCGTCTCACCGGAATCGAAATGAAAAATGGAACGTTCTTGACATAATTTGACACAATATAGAATGATCGCGACCGGCTATGATATTGTCTCTGCACCCTTGGGGCTTTGACAAAATCATCAGCGGGTCGCACGGGAAAATTCGACTAACCCGAATGTGTTCTCGAGGTTACGGGGGAGTTTCGATAGAGGGGATAGCACAAAAAAAAGCCCGGAATCGGTAGAGGCCGTTGGACAATAACGTTCCTGCTCAGTCGCCTCTTCTCGCGCACGGACAAAAAGAACCTACATACCTATACATCGCCATCCTTGCAGATACGAGACAGTAAAGTGGTGATGGTGCATCCCATTATGCACTGTTCATTGAGAATTTAATGAGGATTTGCGTATAATGGGGAACGAGTGCACGCTGTGACGACGTCGACGTCGTTGGCGATGAAACGAAGCCTTTGCCACCGTTTTCAGCACCCTTTTGTCTCGCGTGTGCCCAAAGCGTCTGGCGAACGAAAAAAATTACCGTCACGCTTCGTTATGAAATGAGCGGGCAAAGAAAAAGCAAACGAATATGCGAGATATGAAAATCCGAGAGCCGTTTATGAGCTGCAATCCCGGTGACAAACTCGCGTCCAAAGTAACTTTGTTATTTCACCTACAGTAGCCAAAAATACAGAAAATTCTTTGTCATAGAAGAAGCTGCGAATAAAGAAACATTCTGATCAAGCCATTTGAAAATTTCAACTTTCAACCTCTATGAGGAAGCGATATAGATATAGATAGAAATTTCAATTTGAAACTTTTTTATATTGATTTTATGCATAAGTTGTAAATTTCAAAATGATCTTGGCAATGAAAAAAAAAAAAAACAAACGACTATATAAAATATGAGAATCCGGGAGCCGTTTATGAGCTGCAAACTCGGCGACAAGTTCGGTTGTAAAGAAACTTTGTTATTTCACCATGCAGTGGGAGGTTTTCGAGACACTTGGGATACTATGAATTTCTCACAGTTTGATTGACTTTGAAAAATGTAATTTCTCTATATTTCGATCTTCTACATAAGTTGTAAACTTAAAAATTAACTTGGTGCCAGTTAGCGTAACTTCAATATTTTCGTAGCTACAGGTGCATACATATACTGTCCGAGACTTCAATAATTTATAACTCGACGAGAAACGAAGATACCGTGGTCGCTCACGGTTCATTTTGAAGATGAATGATTAGGCTACGTGTAAAAAAATCAGGAACATTCCAGTTGCTGTAATTTCTTCAGGTGGGCTAATTTTATAACAGATACGAAAAAGGGCCCTCTTCGGCGCTCTCCTTCAGCCCTTCAGTTTCCTTCGGTTAACATTTTGGTCATATCCGCGAAATCTGCATAGATATCGAGTCCCAAAGTTATTCCGTGTATTCCCGGAACAGTACGAATCACAGTATGAGGGGAATGCGACCCAAAAGTGGCCGGAGAGAGTTCACGCTGCTGCGACACGCGCGCGTTTTCTCGCTCACTCATGGATCAATAATTTCATCATTTCGCAAACGCATCGATGGCGGCAGACTATACGATTCCGTTTCTCCGCGTCTTTGCCCGATTGCAATTTTATTAAAAGCTCCAACGCCATGGCGTTCCACGTGGCGGCCCACTCGGCCTGTGTACACTTAATACGGTGACCCAAAGTAAGAGAGCCATTGAAACTGAGCTCACTCGCTCGAAACGAAAAAAAGCAATTAAATGCGAGCAAGTTTCCGCGGGTCTCCTGTACATCAACAGCAAAGTAGTTTCCGGTTCAACGGATCTTCCGTTTGATTGCGTCTGGCTATCGCTCGCGATGAGCTACGTGCGGATTTCCGACTTTCTTCAAGATTTATGACTGACCTTTACCGTTTGCGAGACAAGGGGGCAATGCGGGTCGACCAAGGTCATCCCGGGAAAAATTAAACCTTGAGATAAAAAAAAAATCCTTGCTCGATCGCTCGGAATTTTCACTCGTGTGCATGATAATCGCGCCAGCAGCATTTTTCGCTCCTCGATATTGTCCCCGTCTCTGCGCACGTGCTCGATCGTTCGACGAATCGCCACGGCCAATTATCCGAACGCGGCGATTCGCAGAGCTACATCGATCCGTCCGACCAGGCTCTCATAGCTCACAGATTAAATCACCGGGACAATTGGTGAGGCAATGATTTTCGACGCGGTTTAATACACCGGTGTATGATACAAACTTTATTAGCTGCCATAGTTACGGATCACTTGGAAAATCGATTCGACGACTCTCAATTCGATGTCGATAACGTCGTTGGGCCAAGTTTCATGGACCAGATCTTCCTTGCGCCTCGTGAGGTCGCAGTATTTCAAACTCGGTTTCAGATTCAATGCCGCTAGTGCCGTGGCGGTCAGCCAGTTAATTTATTTATTTCTGCTGCAGAAACTAACCAGACTGCCCGAATTGAGGTCAGAATGGAGAACAAAAAATAGTTCAATGTCTCCTTTTAATTTCCCTTTTCCTGAAAGACGTTTCTTTTTTGGACGATACACAGATGATTAGCTCTGATAGTCACGAAAACTTGGAAAGTCTATTCGACGACTCTCAATTCGATTTCGATAACGTCGTTCGGCCAAGTTTCGTGGACCAGATCTTCCTTGCGTTTCGTGAGCTCGCAGTATTTCAAACTCGGTTTCAGATTCAATGCCGCTAGTGCCGCGGCGGTCAGCCAGCTAATTTATTTATTTCTGCTGCAGAAACTAACCAGACTGCCCGAATTGAGGTCAGAATGGGGAACAAAACATAGTTCAATGTCTCCGTTTAATTTCCATTTTCCTGAAAGACGTTTCTTTTTTGGACGATACACAGATGATTAGCTCTCATAGTCACGAAAACTTGGAAAATCTATTCGACGACTCTCAATCCAATGTCGTTAACGTCGTTCGGCTAAGTTTCGTCGACCAGATCTTCCTTGCGCTTCGTGACCTCGCAGTATTTCAAACTTAGTTTCAGATTCAATTGAGGTCCGAATAGAGATGAAAAATAGTTCAGTATCTTCTTTTCATCTTCGTTTTTCCTGAAAGACGTTTCATACAAACTTTTTTAGCTCCCACACAGTAAAAAATAATAATTAGTGACAAACTCGTTTATTTAGGTTTGAATATAAAAACCTGTCGTTTTATTTCCCGTGTCATTAACAATTGTAGTTTGTACTTTTGTTTGTGAAACTAGAGCCGGATGGTGCGATCGGGAAATTACAAAATAAAAAATAATAAAAAGTACAAGCCTCTGTACTGTGCATCGTTACGGAAAACTTGGAAAATCTATTCAACGACTCTCAATCCAACGTCGTTCGGCGAAGTTTAATCCACCGTCTCTTCCTTGCATCTTGTAAGTTCGCAGTATTTCAAGCTTAGCTTCAGATTCAATGCCGTTGGTCCCACGGAGCTCAGCCAGCTCACTAATCTATTGTTGCTGAAAAAAATAACCAGGGAGCACGAATTGAGATCCAAACAGAAAAATAAATAAAAATAGTTCAATATCTTCCCTTTTTCCTGAAAGACCTTTCGTACCTTTTGCACGTGTTGCGCAACAGCTCCTCGGACTTGCACGGATGAAGCTGCAAAAATGTCGTACCAAGAATCGGATGAATAGCCTGTGACAATTCGCCGTAGGCGAGATCCCCGTGGGGTGCGAGTCTTTGGACCGTTTCCACGCTGACTGGATTCACTCCGGGAAAATCTGAAAAGCATGTAGGCTCGGGTAATAAAATTCATTGCTTGTCCATAATTTTTTTCTTCGTCATTAATTATCCCAGCGACCTTTCCCTAAGATTTTATTTTTTCATTTAGCAAGTTCTATGCTGCGAGGAAAAAAAAATTAATGAACTCCGAGCGAACAATCGAAGTCTCTCGGTCCGGAATTATGCATTTGAGGGAAAAAAAAATCGGATGAACAATCCCAGAAATTGTATACAGATAGGCAGATAGGCAACAGTTCAGACTCGGGTAATAAAATTCACTCATCGCTTGTCCATAATTTTTTCTTCATCATTAATTATCCCA
>JAPYZC010001925.1:0-27362 GCA_030522665.1 Ichneumoninae sp. A BG-2022a | reverse complement strand
AGGGTTGGTGGATAGGAGGGTTGGTGGATAGGAGGGTTGGTGGATAGGAGGGTTGGCGGATAGGAGGGTTGGTGGATAGGAGGGTTGGTGGATAGGAGAATCGGTGAATAGGAGGGGTGGTGAATAGGAGGGTTGGTGGATAGGAGGATAGGAGGACAGGAGGACAGGGGGATAGGAGGACTTGCGGATACCTATTTTCTTGTCTTCTTGTCCTGTTCACCTGTCCTCCTGACGGGGGACAAGAGGACAGACAGTCAAACACCCAGATGAACCTACCTTTCTGGCTGTGTGACTGCCTCATTCTCCCGTACCCCGTTTTGCCCCACGTTTTAAGGCGACCCCATTTTGCCCTATCGACACACGCTGAGTTTTTGCCCCGTTTACCCCTCTGTTTAGCATAGTAGCCGATAATGGCGGTACTATACTTTCACGGATATGATCGAATGACAATAGATCGGCGAGACAATAAACATCTGGGAACGCGAACGTAGGATGCAAACCACATGCATAGATGCGGACGCTTAGAAACTGCGTGTACAACACGCACAGTTTCCTGTAGCTAGTGGTTCGTGTTGATGCAGACAAATTCCAAGTGCCGTGCAACCAGTGACAGAAAAAAAAATTGAATTTTTGAAATCATAAAATTTTGTTTTTGGGATGAATCCACTTTGCCCCGCAAGTTGGCGAACGCGGGCCACTTTGCCCCAGGGGGCCACTTTGCTCCACTCTCCCCTACATTTTTTTAACAACGGAGATGAGAGTTACCTTTATTTGAAATGGATTCAACATTGGCGTTGATAACCGTACAACGATAACCATGTCGAACCACATAAATAATTATCGTCAAGGTAAACGGTCCAGTTTGGGACCCCGACGGCACAAATTAAGTAGATTTCTGTCAAATTGAACAGCGTTAAATGTTCTTTATTTTGACGACACACATAGTTTTTAAATTAAATGTTTAGTAATTAAATTTAACCGCGAATGGTTCGACTTACACTTCAGTTGGCTCGGAATTAATTAATAGAAAGCCCACACCGCTGCCCTAAAAGTGTCACAAACTGGGCCGCTTACCTTACCATATATTGACGTTGTTCCCCATCGGTCGTTTGCCAGTTTCGCTCATCACTGATATTACCAATGTCTCGGTAATGTAATTATTTTTTGTTGAATATTGGTTTACATTCGTTCACAAAACTTACACATATATTGTTCACAAAAATTATACATATATTGTTCACAAAAATTATACATATATTGTTCGCAAAACTATAGCATATTTTGACACCATTTCGCAATTTTTCGTACTACATCAATATTACTGATGGCTGCGCAATCTCATTATTTTTTGTCGAAAATCGTTTAAAATTTTTTCACAAAACCTTTCGACAAAAATGCCACTTGCGATGAAACTCGCCTCCTTTGGCCCTCTCAACCGTATCTCAATCCGATATACAATTTCTGATACACCGATCGTTTTGTTTTTATAATTCTCCATCTTTCTCTCATCCATTTATCCGTTCAGTAAACATCGTTATCTGTATGTGTATCTCTGGGACGCGAAATCAATATTTTTCGATTGAATAATTCGGTCAATTTCCACGGCGAAGAATGCATTACGACATCTTCCTCCCCCACCCTGTCGTATTCCTCTCATGCGATGGGGATAGCGAGGCAGGAACACAGAATGGGAGCGCATCGTGAAACTCGAGCCGATTTAATTGAGGACTTCGCCGTCCCACTAGAAGGCCCTTCACACTGCTTCCACCTTCGTAGCTGGTTCTTCATTTGCGATTTGTCAGCAGGGATTATTATCGGTTCTCCAAAAAAAAAAAAAAAAAAAATCTCGAGGCTGCTTTATAGCATTGGAACGGAGAATAGGTACAGGTACATCGAGAGCGGTGCAGGCAACTTGTACGGAAAATGAATCGAAGTCCTCGCTTCTTCCTTGTTGTCGTCTTTATACCTTCGGAGCATCTTGACTCACATTCTTCAAATGTCCCACTCGAACATAACGAGGGGGGCGATAGAAATGGATGAGGGTTCCCATCGATATATCGAAGTCGCTGAATACTCCAATATGTATCTGAGCCAATAAAAATTGACCTATTTCGATACCCAATTCACAAATATTTTCTCAATGGTGAGCGATAAAATTGAGCTTCATTATTATTATTGTTATTTATAATCCGATGGAGAAATCGGCGCGTTTGATTAGTTGCAAAAGGATATTGGAGATGCTTTCCTCCTAAGGCAAGAGATCGCAAAAATAATTGGTTGGATTAACCAAAAGCCGCGGTGGTAACGTTCAGAGATGTTATTTGTTTGATACAAATAAAGCATTGTTTTGTTAAACTATTATTTGCTTCAATTTATTCAAAGTTTGTCGATTTAAATAAACATATTTGTTGTACCAACAAAATACACCTTTGAACGTATGTCATCGCCCATTTGCTTAATTCAACCATTTATTTTTCTCAGTGATTCATTCCTCCGATGGGCCAACAATTATTACGCCAGGGCATCCGACTTCCGACAATGACCCTGAAGATATCTGCATGACATCAAATTTCATGGCCAATCAATCATGGCGGTCGTTTTTTTCCCGGAAAAAAATGCCCTGATTTTTCACTGACTTTTCACCGACCAATTAAAAATTCACCTTTACCAAACTTTTAACGACTTATAATAAAAAAAATTAATGATGCAAATCAAAATGACTAATTATTATATTAATAGTTCTTAATTATATTTTTTCAAAATGTTCCCATTTTTTTTTTTAAAGGCTGCCTTTTATTTAGTTCGTATTTATTTATAGAAGGTTCGGCGACAATTTACTTTTTCCCTGACCAATATTGAAATTCCGCGACTTTTCCCGATTTTCCCCGACCGCGGCCACCAGTTCAGTTGTTCAGTTGTTATTGTTAAGAATTTTATTATTCTCTAAGTGAAATTCCCCGAGCAAAGTTTGTGCGATGCACACTACAGCCGTTGCAACTTGATGAAATTCGCTCTCATGCAGACATCTTCAGGGTCATCTTCCGAGAAACAACTTTTCAATTTACAAATGAAATTAAATGTGATCAACGGTATTGATTTTCTGTAATACTATTTATGGAATACGTAATGACTCGTTTCCTCCGTAGAATCGATGCTCTCTCATGCTTTTATATAACGCAAAATCTGGATCTACGCGAGGGCGAGCCGGCTATAGATAATTCATCCTGAGATATCTGTCTCTCTGATTACACTAAGACCCGAGAGTATTATTCGACCGACAGTCCTCTTCATTCTCGTCGTCCCTCATAGAGCCGCGGAATTCATCCGGATGCTTTTCTCGAGGAATCCCCGTCCTCCCTCTCAACGCGACGAGATGATCTCGGCCGGAAAGCGGAACGATGGCTGGCGTGCATTCAATAGCAGCGTCACGGGAGAAAAGAGCACCAAGCCGACCAGCGTATAATCGTATCACACCCTCGACGTGATACGGTTCTGCCATAACTGCAAAAACGGCACTTCATGCACTGGCTCCATTCTGGCTACCGTACGGCAAAACTTCATACGTGTCCTTCTTCGGCCGCTGTAGGTAACCAGAGCGAAGCCGACGGTCTTAGCGTTAATAAGCACTGGGTAAAGTTACCGCGCTCCTGCTTGGCAAAGAACATTATTTTTAATTTGCTGTCACGTCATTACCTATTTGAAAATCGCACTTTTAAACTTGCAGTCAAGAGACGCAGAAAAATTCCGTTGTGACATCACATTTATTATATTTTATTTTTTTATTTATTTCACGAGATAAACCCTTTTACAAAATTTAAAAATAGTACTTTTTTCTGTATGTATAATTTAGTTTACTGGAACATAATAAAAATATAAATCTTCTGTTCTACTGCACTACATTTTGGCTCCGATTTACCAAAAGCGTCGGACTTGTGCTGACACTGCTGACTTGAAGGCTTCTAGGGAGTGGCCGAAATTTGGTGCAACTGGTAGGCTGTTTGCTAGGTGCATCATTCGAAATATCGCTGATCTTCATGCGAAGCAGCAATTGGTTTTAAATTTGCTGTTTTCAACCGGAAGTGGCATAAGGGAAAACGTCACTTCAGGTTTTAAATATCTTGATTTTTGAGCGCACTGATGTCATACCGGAAATACGGCACTTCTGACTCGGAGATTTAATTTTTCGACCAGATGTCATCATCATACCTGCTATACGTCACTTCCGGTCGAAAAATGAAATTTGCAAACCTGGAGTGCCGTATTTATGATATGGCACTACCTCCGGCTTAAAACTGATACGTTCAAACAGAAAGTGACATTACTGAGAAAATCTGTTATTTTTCTCTGGAATATATCTCGAATGTAGTCATCGCGAGAAAGTGTAAATTAAGGACATTTGGGCCGAAGTCGCGGGATGGGAACGGGAGAGGGGCTCCGCTGAACGCGTTGGTCAGTGTGTGAGTGAGAAGCAGACAAAGCAAGCATCTACACAGAGGTAGAGTCTTTCGATTATTGAACTTAACACGGAAACTAAACCGTAAATCTGTTTGAAGTTAGGACACGATCTGTCTGATATGCGATCCGCTGTGATAGATTTCTGTATTTTGATCTAGCAGAAACCGGCGGAGAAAATCGCTGCCTTCTGTCCTCACCGACCGGTTACCGAAACATTTCCTCACGTTCACACGGTCCCTCATTTAGCTTTGTACACGAATTACTAAAAACAAACTACATGGTCAAAAAATCTGAAACAATTGCAATCGATTCAGTGCGTACTTGTCTACACTGAGAGAAAAAGCGGGGATGGAGCGAACATACATGAGCGCTTGAGCCGACCGAATATGGTTGGCTCAATGACAATTTAGGTCGCTGGACCACCGAGATGTTGAGTTAACGACATAAGCTTGACTCAATCTCTCGGTGAAGTTAAATACGGCGAAACTGATGATGAAACTGATAGCCTCGACGAGATCTATTGATTCAAGTTCACCATGAGTTTCACCTTACTTAACCTCACCGAGAGGTTGAGCCAATGTTATGTTGTTAACTCAACCTCTTGATGGTTAAGCCACCTAAATCCTCATTGAGCCAACCATCTTTGTTTCGGTTAACCTCTCATGTGTGTTCGATCTACCCCCGATTTTTCTCTCAGTGCACAAAGTAGCAAAGTTTTATAGCGATTAAACAGAACCGCGTTTTGGTCATATTTTGGCCTTAAGGAATACAGGAAAAGCGGTAAATGAACGTGCGTAATGCATTTCAAATATATTTTCAGTGGACGCGAACTGGAAATGCATGGCCTTCAAATAATATACGCACACGAATCTACAGAATAGAGCACGGGTTTCGATACGGTGTCCGATAGATGCGCGTCGATAACATTTTTCGTCGAGCCGATATGTTCGGTCCGACCCAATACCGGGGTTGGGCGCAGACGGGCTTGAGCGCCGAGCCAATACAAGACCCTTGGCAACTGGTGCGGTTCCGTAGTCATGCCGATGGTTAAATCTCAGCTGGGGAGGTTGTCCGACTATTCCGCAGCGGCAGTGACAGAAGAAGCTGACAGTTTTCCCGGCCGGTCGTCGGTGTACGCTTCGTCATTACCGTTGCTATGGCGATCTTCATCATCGGGAACCCTCGCGCAAAATTTCACAGCAGCTCGCCCCACTTGCCGAGAGCAAGCGCGAATGTGACCCGCAGTTTGTCCCATCCCGCGAAACGACGGGCCGTAAAAGCGAACGAGGAGTGGACCACCGTGCAAAATCACTCCATATTCCTGAATGCGCAAGTGAACAAGGAACGGGACATTGCGAAGTACTTGTACCCGAGATTACGGGAACGAGATTACTTGGGACTTGAATTTTTAGTTCACGGCCGGAGGAGTCAAGGACGAGAGAGCGTAAAAGTTATGGAAAAGGATGCGAGGAAGAATTGATAAGAAAAATATAGTACGCGTATAAAAACAAATGATTAAGTACGAAAATGGGGGAGATTTAGTTTAGAGAAAAAAAATAGGATGGGGAAGATTTAGTACACGTTGTCTCGTGTGGGGACCGGGTCGAGATGGGCTAGCGAAAAATCAAGCCGACGCAGGGCGTAATGGGCCATCTTGAACAAGACAACTAGAAGACTGCAACGGCAGATTATTGCCAACGAGCACTACTGATAGGTAGAAGTAGGGAAAGTCAAGATGTATGGATACTACAGGTAGGGATTTAAAAAAAAGGGAACAATTTAAGGGTAGCCCGTCTCGCCCCAGAGAATTTTTTTTATGCGCTTTAAAACTGTGAAAATATTATTGTTGAATGACAAACATTAAATTACATTTTGCGAGCTGTAACTAAAACAGTTCCGATTCTGGAGTCAATGGTAGAACATCGTGGTGTTTCAAAAAAGGAAAAAACTCGCAAATTCCCTAATAAAGATAATGTTTACATGAAGTGGTGTGTTATTTTTTAAATATATAGGGGAGAGCGGGCCAAAATGCGGCAACGGGGCAAAACGGGGGTTTTGGGCAAAACTAAATTTTCCAATAATTTTTGGGTCGAACAAGGTGGCACAACTGGGCAGACAAGCCTGATGTATCCGATAGGGCGAATTCGGGCATCCAAAAATTATTGGAAAATGACGTTTTGCCCAAAACCCCGTTTTGCCCCATTTTGCACCGCTCTACCCTATGTTATCCGTGTTATCCGAGATTTCACTTACCGTAGTTTATTCGCTAAACGGAGTTCTACTGCGTGCTTTTGGCAGCGTTGTAGCCGCATTATGTGCTTAGGAGGCCCATGTCGTCCGGGTCTCCCCTACCTAATTCCGGCGAGAAAAATGAGCGACGGGAGATGGAGATGGAGATCGATAGCGGATGAAAGTATGCCAGAATTTTTAGGGTCGACTTCCGCTAACAGACGGAAGCTTCGACGGACATTCGGCGATGGTGAGGGGAGAATGAAAGGCAGGGGTAGAGGTGAGGACGAGAGTGAATGCCGGTCGACGGGAGAGTGGCCGAAAACGCGTTTGCGAATGTGGAGGGACGCGCTGGATCATGGGGACTTGGCTTCGAGAGTTCGGCACGGTAGGGATCCGCTTTCAACAAGTGGTTTTCACAAGAGCCATTAGCCGGACCGTCACAGTGCGGAGAGATGGGGTGCATTAGCATCGTTCATCCGACACTGTGGCTATAGACGGAGTATATATAAAAAAAATACAATCTGCAAACAGTTGGAGGCGTGGAATTTTATACGGTATATTTTTTTTTGTACACTCACGAAGCTCGCTAAAGGTCAGAGATTCTGCAGCGTACGCTCCCACTCGAGTCTAACTGTCCAAGGGTTTTTCCGATAGTTTAGCGTCGCTTCAAATCAGTTGCTGTGCAAGGCTTCGGCAAGGATTGCGCGAAACGGAAAGAAGGGTCTTACGTTTTCCTCTCGCGTGGAGAGTTCCTCTTATTTATTTTCTCGAACATGATATTCTCGTTTCTGTGTCTAGAACCTTGAATCCGGAACTTTTCGCTCTTCCATCGAAATTTTATTATTATTATTATTATTAGTATTATTATTATTATTTTCTTTACGAAGTCCCTAAGGGTTTCGTAAAGAAAAACAGAAGTTGCGGAATCCAAGTAACGGATTCCACCAGCCCAGCTGGTGGATATGTGGGATTCCCGGAGCCTACCCATGAAACCGCCCTCCTCTCCAGGAACTATGTTAATATTACTTCTGGTTGGGGGAGCTGTCTGTGTACGTCTGTTCGTTCTGTCTATTCGTTTCGTCTCACGTCAGTTTGTCTGCTCTATCATTCGAGACAGCCGTCTGAGTATCGTCTCTGTGTAGGTGGCAACAAGTTGCCACCACTCTGTTGTGTGGAGCATCACCTCGACAATATTGTCTGGGGTGATGGGACCAACGGTCGTCTCCAGTCTCCGTCTGAGTGTTGTCCAGCGGTCAAATTCGAAGAACGTGTGTTCCGCGTCGTCCTGTTCGTATCCGCAGTATTTGCATTCCGGCGTCTGTAATTATTATTATTATTATTATTATTATTATTATTATTATTATTATTATTATTTTATTATTATTATTATTATTATTATTATTATTATTATTATTATTATTATTATTATTATTATTATTATTATTATTATTATTATTATTATTATTACTATCTTCAATCTGAAAGGTCACTTACAAGAAGCATCGCAAGATTCTGGAACATTCCCTGCGTTTCCTGTGCGACTGGTGCATCCAAAATCGTTTCGCCTGTTACATTTTTCAGGATACGCTCATCCGTCTCTCGGCAGTCGATGCGGAAGTCGATATGGTACCTCTGTTTTCTCGGAAAGTGCATTTTCTTCCTGTGCGAAGAGAAAAGGGCAGGGCTTTATGATCCGGGCTTTGCCTCTCGTCTCTTCAACCCTTTCCTGCCCGCACACAGTATATTGCAAATTGGGAGTGAAGCTAAGGTGCAACGCAGAGTTTCACGAATATGCCGGGGACTTTTTTTCCCCCTCGGAAAGAAGCGGAAGAAATGACGAGGAGAAAAGAGATATGAGGAGTATCCACCGAGCTCCCTCCCACCAGTATTCTATCAAAGAGATGCAAACGACGCGTCCTCGATATTGAATACTAGAGTTCCTCACACCCTGTCCGAGATAGAGACGGGGTGGAGGGTGTGAGAAATAGCTTCGCGACTCGGAATGTCAGGAGGCCCCTTCCGGAGTCTGAGTATGCGCGAGACGCGAGCTTTTCTCTTCACCTGTGAACTCATATAAGCTAAGGACTATCGGGTTCTCGACGTCGAAAGGACACTCGCTGCATTCGCGACGCGAGGAAAAATGATTCAAAATTTCGATTCGCGAAAATAACGAAAAAACTCCTTGAATCAATTTATATTGTTTTATTTTTTATGAAAATTGTATGTAGTTTTGGTATGAGGGAGACTCGTTGAAAACAAGTGCATTTAAGTCGTTAAGAATAACGTTGTAAATTAGCAAAACGCTCGGGCTACGCACAAGAATCCGAAACCCGTAAAATCGTCTCTTCAACCCGCGTAACACCTCACTCTACGAAAAAACCGATATTATCCTTACCTCAAATGGACTACAGCAGCTTACAAAACAGTTTGCAATAAACCAATTAGAAAACCTACAAACGCTTTGCATAAAGCCTATTCCACATAACATACTGCCAGAAAAAAAATTTATTTGACGACGACCATTTATTTGGTTTAAGTAAAATAATTATTTGATTTAAATAAATATTTATTCAAGTAAACAATTATTTCGTACTCAAGTTAGCGTTCGTGACAGGCTTTCTCGGTGGCTCTTTGTATCTATTCTAGGACTCGCAGTGTTCATGATAAAAATATCGGGTGACCAGATTGGGTGGCATGGACATCTCGCTAAGTTCCGTTATGAGATACGATATGAGAATTCATCAGACACGTCCTTCCTCCTCGACGTCCCCGGTACGATAGAGAACGAGGCAATGTATATACCCAGAAAAAAAATTTATTTGACGGCTACCGTTTATTTGGTTTAAGTGAAATATTGATATGATTTTTAAAAAATGTATTTAAATTAAGTAAATAGTTACTTAAATGAAATAAATATTTATTTAAATGAAATAAATATTTATTTAAATCAAATAAATATTTTACCTAAACCAAATAAACGATGGCCGTCGAATAAATTATTTTTCTGGGTGCAGATTTTCGGAGCTAGACGACTAACGCTGATCGTAGGCAGCCGCGTTTCTCATCTTTTAATTTTACGCAGGCGCGTCGAATCGATGAGCCGATAACTGGCGACCTCGATCTGCGCTTACACACGTTTTGCTTTCGCGCGCCAATTTTCATGCTCAAAACGTGAATTTAGGGATTTTTTTTTCAGAGACAAGTATAACGTATACCGGCGAAATTTTTTATTCATCCGTCGACAGATGCAATGTCTTGGCCTTAAAATTTTTTAAAGGATCGACGACATAGGTTTCTCTGGAAAAAAATCCGAAATTCCTTTTCTTTTTAGTATCTCACACACCCAGAAAAATAATTTATTTGACGGCCACCGTTTATTTGTTTTAAGTAAAATATTTATTTGATTTAAGTAACTATTTACTTAAGTTAAATAAATATTTATTTAAATCAAATAAATATTTTACTTAAACCAAATAAACGGTGGTCGTCAAATAAATTTTTTTTCCGGGTGTAAGGGACTATACTCCATATCCGGGAGTTCAAAAATTATAACGGAAATGGAGCAATGATATCCAGGACTCTCTGCCAGATATACAGTCCGACGGCACTCATCCTGTTTTCTTGGTGGGCTTTTGCCCGCAGAGGGGGGGAAAATGAAACACACCGTACTTTTCCCGTACCGCTATCTGAGACTCTATTTCCCCTTCCGGAATGTATATCGAAAAGTATCCATCCATCTCGTGCCGGTGACACGTGCCACTTCGATAAATGACGGTATAGGAATACTCCAAGGGGGCAACAGCGGGGCAACCAGGAATTGATAGGGCTGATACTGGATTTATAGACGGGTAATAAATAGCCGGAATTATATTGTCCGGATACAATGTCCGCTGTCACGTCGTGTGTTTCATCGAGTGGAAAAAAAAAACTAATTATGAACTCGCGTAGGTCAGGAACGCCGGACGAAATGTCCGGTACGTTTACCAATCTTTCGCGGAACATAATTACAATTTTTAAAAATATAATTAAACACAATTCAATTTAAAAAAAATCTGTTCTATAAATTCATTTGCTCGACACAACGGAAATTGCACAGCCGCTAAAAAAAACAAAAAAAAAAAACAAAAAAAAAAAAAAAAAAAAAAAAAAAAAAAAAAAAAAAAAAAAAAAAAAAAAAAAAAAAAAAAAAAAAAAAAACAACAAAAACGTAAAAGTGGGACAAGAATCGACCGGCGAACGAAGAAGAAGAAGGCAGAAAATGATCCAGCTACGGCACGCGGTGAATAAAACAAAAGAAAAGTTTGGTAATCTCTTCAGATGAGGGAGCACGCAGCGTACGCGCGAGTTACGGGAAAACGGTTACCTTGCGCGGGCTTTGTATAAAATTAAATCTTGAAACGAGGTTGTACGCCGAGGCCGGGCTTTAGTTTCCCCCTCGAGTGGTCGTTGTTCTGGGATAACGGCTAAACTTCGATAGCCTCGTTAGACAAATCGACGGAAATTTTAGTAGCGTTAGGGCAAGAGTCGCGGCGTTTCGGTCATCCGGTCGTACGAGGGTTTGCTACGTAGCTGAGGGAGTTGCAAAATCGAGTCAATTCTACAGCTGGAATATTGGAAACCTCCAGTTAGGAGAGATTGGGTCAAAACGAGTAGGGGGGCAAAACGGCCTTCTTTGTTTTTGGGTATAAACGTGTTTCGTATTGTTACTATGTGTAAATGTCTAATCTCAGCCGCGATTGATACGCGCTTATTGCCCAAAGCGTATGCAACCGCCAAGTGCGTAAAAACGGTGACTATAACTTTATATTAATTTATATTATGTATATACATTAATATATAAATAAATATATATATATTTATATGTATTTATATATTATTTATATATATATGTTACCGAACGGTCTGAACGGAGGAAAGAAAAAAGAGAAAGAGACGAGTTAGTAACGGAGTTGTTTTGTTATTGTTTGATCTTTCATGTTTTTGAGGTAGGTCTCGCTTGAGAAAGAACCTAAAGAAGAAAAGTTTGTCTTTTTAAATAAATTCAGTTCAATTCGAATATTTTGTAGTTGTCAGTTTTTATTTGAATTGTCTGCGGAGCGAGAGACAAGAGCAGAAAAAGAGAGCTCGCAAGAGAGCGTGAGATCGCCGCGTGTGGCGATCCAGCATTGGAGGCGCATACATTTGTGGTGGCGAAACAATATATATAAATAAAAATAATAAATAAAATTTATATAAATTATATAAATTTATATTAAGTAGGCTAGAGCGGGGCAAAATGGGGCAACGGGGCAAAACGTCATTTTCCTATAATTTTTAGATGCCCGAATTCGCCCTATCGGATACATCAGGCTTTTCTGCCCAGTTTTGCTACCTTGTGCGATCCAAAAATGATTGGAAAATTTAGTTTTGCCCAAAAAACCCGTTTTGCTCCGTTGCCCCTTTTTGCCCCGCTCTTCTCTTTATAAAAACGACACGAAGCGACAGTGAAAGAGCGACAGTTCGTCCCGAGACCGGTACTAATGAAGACCAGTATTGACGTTATTCACTCCAAATAAATTATTCGTTAATATCCGACTAGATGAAAGGACAAGGTGTTTTTAAAAACCTTTCACCCTTGTTTCGACCTCTCACATATGTTAATACGTTACGTGGTCTGTAAGACGTTTCCATCTGCAACGATTGCGACAGTGTAATCTCCGACCTCTAATTTCTTCGAAGATGGAATGCCATTAGTATTCAACCATTGAATGGCGTCTTCCCGTGAGCGTCATACACTTCATTACACACAGTGCCACCATTTGGCTTACGACTTTAGGTGAAGTGGCTGCTTCACGTGCGGGTGACGTGGTTGCCTCTATTGTTTATTTACAATAGTAGAGGAAATATGATGAAAAGCTACCTTAGAGCTACGAATAGACGGTCAATCCGCGGTTCCTCGAACTACGCTACAAACCAGAGTACAGAAGTTCAAGGAAAAGTTTCTTGAAAGGAGTAGAAAGTTATAGTTGTGTAAGAGTAAAAGCGAAGTTTTGATAATTGCCTTTTGTTTTAATTATAATTCTAGTACAACTTTGTCAGGGTGGCAATGATGACAAATAAGTCGAGCAGATAAAATGTTATTGTTCTAAACTATTTTTCTCCGACTTTCGTTTATCTTTCCGCTTTCTTGTGTTATTTTTTATAAAAAAGACATCGGTGTGCCATTAAAAATCAATTAAGACAAAATTATAATTTTTATTCGAGGTGCCTGCTCCCCCCAGGCCGTTTTCCCCCATCTGCCCTATGTATACGGCTGACACACGCAAACAATTTTTTTTGTTTCAATGATCAATAATTATTATTTTCCAGTAATTTTATACTGTAAATACACGGTAAAAAACATTCGTATGACATTTAATGTAATGGCACTGAAAGTTTTTATGCAGAAGGTGGCACATTAAATTTCTTGTACAATTATAATGAAAACTGAATGCACGGTGTACTAAAAACTTTGGAAGTACTTTACTTTTAATGATTTACTTTGATTTTACTATAAAACTACTTTGATTCCGATAATTTATTTTAATTATATAGGAAAAGCCCATTAATTTTTCATCACAATTGTACATTCAATTTCGTGGACCAATGTTTCCACAAACAATTCCAGTCCGGTACATAAAATTAACAATTTTATGAACAATGAAATGTTGGGAGCAGCGCCTGCGGCGAGACACGCTGATGATTTCTGGTTTCACTTTAAAGACCATAATACGAATCGACGACGAACCGAATTCACCCTGCAAAACGGGCCATCGCCGTGTCAATGTCGTCCTTAATCAGGCTTATCTCGATCTCTGTTTACGCAATATACGAATTCGCGGTAACAGTCGATTCACGACGCGCGAATATGCGGGTCAATCATTGTCATACGATAGACGATGCAGACACGCTAGCAAAACGCGGAGAGATAGCTCCCGATAAATACACCTATCTATCGTAAACATCTCATCATTATTGGGCGAACAGGAAGCTTGATCTATACGGGTGTATCAAACGGCAGAGATATCGCGCCGAGTGCATTTCTCCGAGCTTCATTTTGCAAATTGAATCCGGATTTGCCACGAATATGAATAATCTCGCAGTCCGTGTTTCGAGCAAATATATTCCGTCGACCGGATTATACAGCAGCCACAAAAAATGACCCGAGTATTATACCTCCTCTGTAATATTATTTTATTGCGTGAAATAATATGAAATACAGATGTATACTATACTTATATATAGGGAAGAGCGGAGCAAAATGGGGCAACGGGGCAAAACGGGATTTTTGGGCAAAACTAAATTTTGCCAATCATTTTTGGATCGGACAAGGTGGCAAAACGGAGCAGAAAAGCCTGATGCATCGATGGGGCGAATTCGGGCATCCAAAAATTATTGGACAATAACTTTTACCTCATGCCCCGTTTTGCCCCGCTCTACCCTAATTATGGTTTCTCGGAGAGGAAGCTATGTTTTCGTGGAAAAAAATTTCGAGATTTTAATGTCAGCGTACTAGAAATAGTCGAAAACGTCGAGAAATATGATTTTTTGCTGGCACTCGGATGTGTGTGTGTGTGTGTATTATGTATGTGTGTGACAGACTTGCATTGCTTAGAACGACTTTAATTCGAAAACGGCTGGAGATAGCGGGTTGAAATTTTGTACACTGATAGAGTGGGCACGTATCTTGCTTCGGTGTAACTTCCATGAAGTATTTCGAGATTTTAGGCAAATTCGACATTTTTGAAAAATGTCTATAGTAGCTCTAACTATCATAAATTTTGAGCTGTCATCTTAAGACTGCATACGAATATAATATTTTGATCAAAGACCTTTGGTATTGAATTTGGCAACAATCTACGGAAGGGATCAGATTTTATGGAATTTTGATTTTTTTGAAAAATTACTAGAAACGGTCTAATTTGAGTAAATGTGGAGGTATCGAGCTTAAATTTGGCACGGGAATGGACTAACACTGTACAATATTTCGTATTAAATTTGGCAAAAATTTATCCTACTGTTTAAATTTTATGGGATTTTGAAAATGTTGATTTTTTAAATATTTTTTTACGCCTGACACGCGTTTCTCGATCAAATATCACGCAGGGAGTAAAATGAGTTATAGTTTTGCAATTAGCGTTGAAGAATAAATCAAAAACATTGCCTTAAAACGACGCAAGCCGCAAATTTCAGTTTGCGATTTCCTATAATAAATTCTGGTGTAAATTTTGACGGTTTTAATTTTATGAGATACAGATATTTTTTATGTTACGGAAAAAGGTGCAAAGTAATTTGCACAGGGTTTTTCTATACTGATCTCAAAAATACGCTTAAAAAAGAGTTCGAAATTCAAATTTTAATATCGCTTTCTCATATTGTTATTTTTTTTTTTGTGAGAATTGTATTTTAATTATAGCTTCGTCTATGAGGAAGCCAAAATACAACCACAGAATTTATCATAGAGGAAGTTAGGTGCAAAACCGCAAAAACACGAGGAAGTTATTGTGCAAATCACTTTGCATGCTTTTTTGATTTTCTGTCATTAATATATAAATATATGATATTCTGTAAATTTCAATATGTATCTGAAATATATATGTTTGATATATCGTAAATTTGCTTTTCGATATACGCGATACGTGCTTTTTCCATTTCGCGATTCTCTTACATTTTCTAACCGACAACTCCATCACCGTCGAGAATTTGACTGACGAGTCGTCATTCTTTTCCCCAAAAAATATCCGCCGTGAAGCAGCGGATGCGGTTTGGTATTACCCGCTCGAGGGTTGAAAAAAAACATCGATACGCTGGTCAAACGTGATGGACTCTCGCTGTTTACCCAGCGATTCAATTTTACTGTGAATATTGGCGAAAATGGGGAACTCCACGAACACGGCCCGTTAGAGCACGGCAGAAAACATAAATAAATATAACCATGGCCCACTTCGGCGTTTCGAAAATTGAATGTTTTTCGTGGGGCGGGATAGAAATCCCGAATGCTGAATATTCAGGTGTGCCCCATTCTCGGTTTCTTTTTACACTACTTGAAATAATCGGAAATTGCTAATTACTGATATTTAAGAAATATAAAAGTCAATGCTCCGATTAAAAAAAAAACATGAAAGAATAAACTCCGGAAAACCTAACAAACCGATTGAAAAGTTAACCGACAATAAATAATAGCTACGGCAACAACAATCGAATTTCAATTATCAGAAACCTTAAAACTCCAAACACATTGCAGCAGCGTGAAAACTTATTGGTGAATAGCCCATTGTTCGAAGATTTAATACTGCGAAAGAGGAAAAATACGAGAGTTCTTTTAACCACGAAACTGAAAATACAAGATGTCAGAAAATTTAAATCTCCGAAATCCGAAAACCCGAAAATTTAGAATTACGAAAAAAAAAAACTTTGAAAAGTTCAAAATCCAAATAGTAAAAATCCGAAAGGTCAAAAGCCGAAACCAATATCGCCCTCGTATATGTTTATTAACAGCAGCCGGAAAAGCTTTTTCACGTATAGTATACAAATCCGGGGATTTGCCCTATCGGAAAAAATCTGCATTCGGCGATTTGCCCTTTCGGATAAATCTGCATTCGATGATTTGGCAGTTCGGGGAATTGAGTTACGAAGTCTTTGAGGTTCCAAATTGGACCTGTTCGAAATTCGAATCTCGCGTATGTGATCGTTCTTTGAGCTAAATTTCGGGAATTCAGGCATCCGAAATGGTCTTTATCGCTCAAATTGAATATCGAATTTGTACATTTTTCTGAGTATTAAACCGTTCTGTTTCTGAATATCGTAATTATAGTTTATTGAGAAATAAGCATGGAGTTGTCGCATACCTTTGGAAACTTGGGCTTTTCTGGGAATTTAATTTCGTATTATTTGCCTTCGTACCCATAATCATCATACGATTATTTCTCTTGATTATTTAGACTTTCGGTGGATTGCCATAAAATGTGCGGGGCAAAATGGGGCAACGGGGCAAAGAGGGGTTTTTGGGCAAATCTAAATTTTCCAATCATTTTTGGATCGGACTACGTGGCAAAACTGGACAGAAAAGCCTGATGTATCCGATAGGGCGAATTCGGGTATCCAAAAATTATGGGAAAATGACGTTTTGCCCAAAAACCCCGTTTTGTCCCGTTGCCCCATTTTGCCCCGCTCTACCCTATCGAGTATCTCGATACGGCCTTTTGCGTCTCAAGCTTTCAACATTCGGGTATTTAATCGCACCTCTCCATGTTCAAACGCGGTAGGAATATTGCAGTGAGCTACCGGTGCGTTTTCACGGTCATTAGTGAAATCGTGCAAAGAACCTGGGCGCTCGAAACCAACACACGTGCTTCGTAGCGAGAATAAATAAGCTTCGCTACCAGAAATAACACACGTTTTTTCGAAACTCTAATAGCATCAGCGAGGATCGAGCGTTTCAAAATGATTTTGTAAATGGTAACTCACCCGGAACAGACAGCGACGCATGAATATATGCAAAATGTAATCGCCATATCGAACTGCATGGTGTTTTAACAGCATAAATGTATTTAATATGTATTTGGTTTAAATTTGACTATATTTGGTTATATCTGCCCATAGTGGCGTTTATCGGTAACCTTATCTTGGATTCCACATTTTCGTACTTTCAGCACGAACCAGACCACAGCAAAACCCCTCGACACTTTCGAACTTTTCCCCAACACGGCTACTTTTTTCGGGTGGGATTAGGGTAAAAGTGGGGAATATGGCCCGGTCCATATATCATTGATTTACGTGTTAATCGAGGTGGGCCATATTCACCACTTTTACCCTACGCTCGTTTCGAGCGTCCATTTATTCAGGTGATAGACCCGGCATTTACCGGACCGGGGTACGTGCCTCCGTGACCATGTGTGCAGTTCCAAACGGCGATGCACAGGGCACAGAAACGCGGAGCTCACTGCCGAAAAATAAAAAAACCAGAGACACTCGCCAACGAGTTATGGTCTGGTGGATTCCAATGGTCGAAAACTGTTGGAAACGCGAGCAGGAAACACATAACACTAGTTTTTCGTATGTACATACACACATGTGTATGTACATAAATCCGATGCAGTTGAACAAACTGGAGATACACGGTAACACTTGTTCACTCGCTGATGCCAGTACAAACACTCTTGCGTTTAGTGAAACTGCGTTTATAAAAATAAAAAAAACGCTTTTCGTGCTCCATATAAGCCTTTCCATCGCTCTCCAAACGCCCGTGTGTATTTTTCGACAGAAATTTTGCTACACTCCGGTGAACAGATTCACGGGCCAACGATCCTGATTCGACCGTGCACTTTCAATGAAGAGACTCCCCCCCCCCCCCCCCCCCCACCCCACCCCCCCCTCCGCCCCCGATGAGAGATAAACGACGTGGGAACATGAGTCGAAGTGTGGCTTTCCTTCTCGTTCACCAGCGTGTGTGTAGAAAACGTTCGCCGAGCGAGCGTGGTGTGTGAGACGAGAGCGAGGATATGAGAATGAGGATGAAAGTCGGTCAGGATCGAGTGCTTTCCGAAGGAAGAAAAAAGAGACCAAGAACGAACAGCGGAAGCAAAAAGCCGGTAAACAGAGCGGAAGACTCATCAGACGTGTATTTATTAATAATTGAGTTAATGAAGGAGATTTTAGCGCTGGACACCAGTCAAACGTTGCTCGTTGTTTTAAACCGTTGGTGCAAAGTTTTATAAAATAGAACAGTGTTGTTTTATTCGTGTCCTGGGGAAAGCCACGTGGATAAGCATGGTGGCCGTTTTTTAGCGGGAAAAAAATTCCCCGTCTTTTCACTGATGAATTACAACATTTCCCTGACCAAACTTCTAACGACTTCTAATAAAAAAATTAATTATGCCAATGAAAATGCTTAATTGTTGTATTAATGTTTAATTGTATTTTTTCTTTTTTTCAAAATGTTCCTATTGTTTTTTGAAGGCCCCCTTTTGTGTTCGAAATTCAGATTTTAATATCGCTTTCTCATATTGTTCTTTTTTTGTGAAAATTGTATTTTAATTATAGCTTCCTCTATGAAGGAGCCAAAATAGAACAACGGAATTTATCATAGAGGAACTTAGGTGCAAAACCGCACAAACACGAGGAAGTTATTATGCAAATCACTTTGCATGCTTTTTTGATTTTCTGTCATTAATATATAAATATATGAAATTCTGTAAATTTCAATATAAATCTGGAATACGGTAAAAGTGGGGAATATGGCCCGGTCCGTATATCATTGATTTACGTGTTAATCAAGGTGTATAACGTAGTCAATAATGTAGTCATTATTTATTTATATAAGGGTCGGCAACAATTTACTTTTATTCTGATCATTTTTTTAATTCCCTGACTGTTCCCTGATTTCCTGACCAAGATTTTTCTTCCCTGACTTTTCCCGGTTTTCCCTGACCACGGCCACGATGGATAAGGATAAAGGCAGTGTTCCGTAAAAGCGACTGGAGTGGACAATGTCGCAATCAGTAACGAAAACTGTAACCCATTTTTCCAAGGATCTTCAAACTGTCGACAAAGTTGATGACAATTATGTTTTCCGAAAAGTTTCACTGTAAAAAAGAATCGTAAATTTAATGTACCGGACTGGAAGTTTCTATGCAAAAACTGATACATTAAATTCAATGTACAATTATAATGAAAAATTAATGTAACTTTTCATTGAAATTAAAGTAAATTATTAAAAATAAAGTATTTCGAATGTTTTTAAGACACTGAACATTAATTTTTCATCACAATTGTACATTAAATTCAATATACCAGTTTTTGCATAAAAACTTCCAGTCCTATACATTAAATTTCATACAAATTTTCTACAGTGTTAGCAGCCATAAAAAAAATGATTGCAGTATCCATTACCGACTGAGCGCGGGTTGGGCGGAGCGGGAAGTTTCACATCGCCCAAAATCACTCGGCGAACGATGACAATGCAACGACGATGTGTCTCTCGGTTTGTGGCTCGTGTCTCGAATGGCTCGTGGCTACTTTGCCTCGCATCCAGCTACGTGGCTCAGGCTTGATCGGTTGATTCTCCGCGTATCGACAAGTTAGGCGAGGGCTTCGAGGCACACGTGTGTGTTATTATCGAGCGGCCTGGTCGAGGAACGAAAAAAAAAATACGAAGCGAAGAGGACACGGTGTGAGAGGAAGGCACAAGCCATCGAGCTTTAGCGCCGATACACAGAGGCCCGCCTGGCCGAACACACGACGACCTTTTCCACTGGCTTGGATAGAATAAGGGAGCCTGGCGGGACGATATAGAGAGATTCACATTACTGTCCTAATATAGTGAAAATAGGCGGGCGAAACGCGACTGCCAATCGAGCGTGAGGACATGAAAGTATCGTTGAACAGAATCGCTTAACACTATTAACATTGTTATTATTATTACAGCCAGAGTGTAATCTGTCGAGGCGAGGGGGAAAAAATGGCACCTGGGTGCAGTTTTTTTTTTTACCAATTATTTATTTCGGGAAAAGTGGAAAACATGAGGTCTCGTGTCGAACGGAGGACACTGGTCCATTTTAACCCCTGCTCGCCCTACAACCACGCAAACTCTGACGTCACAGAGGCGAGAGCTATATCGTTGTTTACAAAACGGCACCAGCCTGTTGGTAATGCTCGAACAAGGTAAATAACGCGCTTCGCCGAAGACAATGAAAGACACTTCCTCGAAACAATATTACCATCGTTGATAGACGAGATCGCGGATACGAGATAATACGTGAGTCGAAACTAAAGTACACTGAGGCAATTTGTCACGGGGCTTTGATGCTACAAGCCTGCGTGGCGAGACACTATAAAGGGCCCCGCCTGGCTTCAATTAATTAAACCCTCCGGTAAATTAACATTCGATGGAGAGAAGAATGTAAATGAGACTGGAGAGAAGCGACAATGCGACAAAACTCACAAAGTCGCTTTCGAGGATCTGCTGTGCGATACATTACCGGCCAAAAGTAAAAAAAGAGAATTTTGGGTACTTTTACGTTTGGATATTAATGGGATAATTTTTTTTAAACACTTGCCGATTGTTTGTTTAAACGATTTTTTTTCAATTTGATATTAACTGTTCATTAAAAATTGGCATAGGGTAAAAGTGGGGAATATGGACCGGTCCATATATCATTGATTTACGTGTTAATCGAAGTGGGCCATATTCACCACTTTTACCCTAATTATTGTGCAAAGACAATGTCCTTAACACTCTCGGCACAATTATATCTCTACCACTCACAACTTTACCAGAAAACATCTCTCCAGAGACATCTCTACCAGAAAACATCTCTACCGTATTAGAACTCTACCAAAAACTCTCCCCGAATTTATATAAAACTCGACCGGAATAAAAATAAAAATTTGGGGAGAGTTTCATTTAAATTCGGAGAGAGTTTTATTTAAATTTGGGAAGAGTTTTATTTAAATTTGGGAAGAGTTTTATTTAAATTCGGGGAGAATTTTATTTAAATTCGGGGAGAATTTTATTTAAATTCCGGGAGAGTTTTTGGTACAGTTCTAATACGGTAGAATTGTTAGAATTATCTTTTTTGGTAGAGTCATTATCCGGGAGACTTGTTTCCTGGTAGAGTTGTTATCTGGTAGAGTTGTGAGTAGTAGAGATATAAATGTGCCAACACTCTCGACACGGTTAATTTTTAAAGGAACATGACAGTTTAATTGTACAGTAGGACCGCGGTTATCCGACCTTCGATTATCCGAGCTTCCGGGTTATCCGAAGTGCCCAACTCAGTCGAGCCCTCCACGTTAACCGAGGTACACGCTCAGATAATAGAGAAAACGCGGATAAAACGGATAAACATGCAGCTTTAACAATGTAACTGCTACATTGTTGCGTACGCGCTTAAACTTGTACAAGTTTGGTTCTTATTTATATTACGAGCTGTAAATAAATCAGTTCCAATTCTAGAACATCGTAACGTCTCAAAAAAGGAAAAAACTCACAAATTACCTAATAAAGTTAATGTTTATATGAAGTGGTGTGTTATTTTTTAAATATATAATAGTGTACAAGTTTTAACTGAGTATGTTATCCGTGTTATCCGAGATTTCACTTATCCGACGTACACTCTCCCCGCATTACTTCGAATAAACGGGATTCTACTGTATTGCGAGTTATAAATAAATCAGTTCCGATTCTAGAGTCAATGGGAGAACATCGTGATGTCTCAAAAAAGGAAAAAAGTCGCAAATTACCTAAAGTTAATGTTGATATGAAGCGGTATGTTATTTTTAAATATATAAAAGTGTACAAGTTTTAATTTTGTATGTTATCCGTGTTATCCGAGATGTCGCTTATCCGACGTACGCTCTCCCCCACATTACCTCGGATAAACGTGGTTCGACTGTATTGCGAGTTGTAAATAAATCAGTTCCGATTCTAGAGTCAATGGGAGAACATCATGATGTCTCGAAAAAGAAAAAAAAGTTGCAAATTACCTAATAAAGTTAATGTTTATATGAAGTCGTGTACTATTTTTTAAATATATAATAGTGTACAAGTTTGAATTGAGTATGTTATCCGAGATGTCGCTTATCCGACGTACGCTGTCCCCACATTACCTCAGATAAACGGGCTTCTACTGTATTGCGAGCTGTAAATAAATCAGTTCCGCTTCTAGAGTCAATGGTAGAACATCGTGATGTCTGAAAAAAAGGAAAAAAAAGTCACAAATTGCCTAATAAAGTTGATGTTTATATAAATCGGTGTGTTATGTGTTTAATATATAACAGTGTACAAGTTTGAATTGAGTATGTTATCCGTGTTATCCGGATACATATTATCCCCACATTACCTCGGATAAACGGCGTTCTACTGTACTTGCAGAAATTACCGAAATTCTGCCCAAACGAAACTTCTGATTGATATTGATAATGTATACGACGAAGCATTCTTAATGCGAGCCCGCTGTCCGGTGCTCGACATACAAATGCCGATTTTAACCTTGCCGCCTGTTCCCCTTTTTCTCTACCTGTGTGTCCATTGTCGAATACTCGTGGAATCGCGTCGTCGCCTGGTTACGAATTCGCGCTGCATGCGGAGTTCCGAGTAGAATACCCTTCCGGAATAGAGGAAAGGGTCCGGAACAAAATTCATGTAACATGTAGAGAACGTGTCTGCGGACGGATGGAATTTTTCCTTTCTTTTGTCTCGTCGGAAAAAAACTTTTCTACAACGCTCGACACACAGAGAGAGCTCCGGGTCGAGTCACCCGAGGCGCTACGCAAAAGCACATTTTATATCAAAATGGTGGACAAACATTTTGTCCAACAACCATTTTATACAGAAACTGATAACTTTTTTAATTATCTTATATATTTAAAATTATAATTGATCTCGAGTGACGATCAACTTTAATGTCAACTTAGAAAAGAAATATTCAATCCATAATCTGTAATTCGTAATCAAATTCGAAAGAGTTTATTTAGCGTTAACAAATCTTTCGTTCGATATAGCAAATATTAAAATTTATTTGGCTGAACCACCTGAGTGTAATCTATTTAATCTGTAGAGACGAGGGGGCTAAATGGGACGCGGTTGCAAAACGGACCATTTTTATCAATTTTTGATCCGTGCACCCAGACATTTTTTTTATGTCCACCGTTTATTTAGTTTAAGTAAAATATTTATTTGATTGAAATAGATATTTATTTAAATTAAGTAAATCGATACTTAAATGAACTAAATGTTTATTTAAATCAAATGAATATTTTACTTAAACCAAATAAACGGTGGCTGCCAAATAAATTATTTTTCTGGGTATAAAACGTGCAAAACACATGGCCTTATATCGAACGGAGGACGCTGGAGTTATTTTATATTTTGCGATTCTGCCGAGGAAAAAGTATATTTAGCATTAAAAAATCTTTCGATGGAGATAACGAATATTAAAAT
This sequence comes from Ichneumoninae sp. A BG-2022a, assembly GCA_030522665.1. NCBI lineage: Eukaryota > Metazoa > Arthropoda > Insecta > Hymenoptera > Ichneumonidae > Ichneumoninae sp. A BG-2022a. Next base: position 3,715 of record JAPYZC010001925.1, on the reverse strand, counting down.
TTATTTGACTGAACTAAAATTCGTCAGCAGTAAATGAATATTTATTAAAATATTCATTGAGTGCCCACAAACTTCAGATTTTATAACTAAATTTTTGAGCAGTAAATAGATATTTTAATCAGTAAGAAATTTCAGGTCAGCCAATAAAATTTTTATGTTTTTACGACCAAATAATTTACCAGTTATTTGTTGAATCAATTAAATCATAAGATTTAGTTAACCCAAAAAAAGCTGTTAAACCATTAGTCGTAAAAAACATAAAAACTCCGGCTCAAGAAAAGTTTGTTTAACAGTAAATAAATATTTATTTCGCCATAACCAACGAAAGATTCGGCGACGTTAAATAAAAGTTTTTCCCGGTGTGTTGGAACGAGGGGAGCGAAAAGAGCGACACAGAAGCGAGAAATTCAAAGCCGAGAACGAGACTCGACAGCGAGACGCGCAAACGTGACTCGATGAAATATTTCCAATACGAATTTTACAACGCTGCAGTTGAAGTTTTTCTCGCAGCTTTCGCTCCGTTACCGTAGACATCGGCGACCATTTTCCGGGTGTTGAAAATCTCGCTCGGCGGGGTGTGCGAGGAACGAGGGTGAAACAATCATTGGCGTGCTTGGATAAGCTTCGGTTATTAGACAGCAAATGGGGGTCCAATATTGCGGGGGTGCGTCGGGTCAATATTTATTATTTACAAGTTGTTAGGCGAACGGCCACCGTGGGAGGGGCGGAGAAGACACACTGCGAACCCGTTCAGCTTGCTCGACGCACCATCCGACACACAGCAACGTTATTACTTCCGGCTTTCCTCCCGGTCGTATATCTTGCAGCATCCCTCGCTCCCCCAAAAACCCGCGCACCGTCTCTCCGATTTTACTCGCAATACTGCTGGATCGCTCCACGCTCAACGGCTGGTAATGCGAATATAGAATACGAGGGTCCATCGATCCAAGTCTTTCGAGAGGAAACGCATATAGGGGCACGGCCAAAAATGGGAAGATAAGGACCGTTTCGACCAGTACGAATTTATGAACTGACTGTTTACTGACAGAAATGAAATTCGTAGTAATTCATTCGGATCATCTTGAAAATAAAAAAAAATAAAAACTAATAATAATTTTTTTAACTACGCACAAAGAATTTGTATATATGTACCATTTAGCCGAGTACGAATTTGTGAACTGACTGTTTACTGATAAAAATGGAATCCGTAATAATTCATTCGGATCATCTTGAAAATAAAAAAAAAAAAACTAATAATAATTTTTTTAACTACGCACAAACAATTTGTATATATGTACCATTTCAACGAGAACGAATTTATGAACTGACTGTTTACCGACAAAAATGGAATCCGTAATAATTCATTCGGATCATATTAAAAATTAAAAAATTAAAACTAATAATAATTTTTTAAGTCACGCATAAACAACTTTTATATATGTGCCATTTCGACGAGTACGAATTTATGAACTGACTATTTACTGACAAAAATGGAATTCGTAATAATTCATTCGGATCATCTTAAAAATAAAAAAAATTAAAACTAATAATAATTTTTTAAACCACGCATAAACAACTTTTATATATGTATAATAAATTATCATAGACACAGCTCGACGCGTATTCGAGGTTATATCTACACGTTGAGTGATTTTAATGCACTACAGAATAGCACACAGTTACGGCATTATTATAGCAGACGACAAATAATCGCAAATGCAATAGCAGATAATGGCGACCGCTTATCGATATATCTGAATAGGCTTTCGGCCCGTTTTTTCGAAGTTAAACGGTAAAAATAAATCGTAAATATAATGTACTGAAACTTGAAACTTAAGGTAAACGTACCAGTGACCGGACACGTCTCAGTGGCCGAACAAGGCGTGCGTGCAAGAGAGATGGAAATACGATTTTCCATGCATGTCCAGGGACTGGAACTGCTCCCTTAAGTGTCCGGGCATTGGTACGTTTACCTTACTTACATTACTTACATTAATCGAACGTTAGTGTACTTTTTTTGTAAAATAAAAATACCAGATATTAAAGTTACAAACCTTTTGCCTAAAATTTACAAAAATTATAATAAAAAATAAGAAATTTTACTGTCAAATAGCGACACACATGTGTTTGAAATTTCGGAAACGGTTTATGTAAAAAAAGCTAACAGAAGAAAAAAATTGCAGTGTAATTATCGCTGCCATTTCCCAGTTATTTTCTTATTCCTTTGCTACGAACACACTCCGACATACACAGACCTAGTGCGTCAAATTGTGTCAAGAGACATTGCGCCGTTCCGACAAGCACTGGAGACAACAAAAGCAGCAAAATCGGAGGGCCTCAGCGAAACGCATAACTCCCGTCTTTTTGCCCTAGCGGGCAGTCGGGACTTAAAAAATCGTGGCTCGGGGCAAAATGGGTTACCCCTCAAAGGGCAGTTTCCGCGGTCGCAGAGTCTCAAGGGTCACTGGGCTGAACGGAGAACCCTTAAAGTTAATGTCTCCGGGTCGGAAGCGTCGAGTTTCTTCGGACGGAAAGTCGAGCAGTTACGACCGGAAATTAAATATTTAACGAGGTACCTATACGACATCGAACATCAGGTACACGCTATTCACCACCCAGGATCGAAAAATCGTGGAATTTTCGTTAAAAATTTATGACCCCCAGGAACCAGCGATAAATCGTCGTTGATCAGACGGGTCTGGGGTTAAAGTGTCCCCATCGCCGCTTTGATTATTCAAGAATCGTCCGACGCGGAAAGATAATCGTGCAATTAATTAAGTGACTCGTCGGAGCGATACTAAAATCGATCTCCCCCCCCCCCCCCCTACCTTAAACCCGGAATACGCGCGAGAGGAGGATGTTTAATTGGACACGGAACTCGACTAGACTCATTCGCCGTAATCCGCCTCTGCAGACTCCGCGACGAGAGATTTACCCTCCCGAACAAGTCGCGACATACGTAGCAACATATTGTCAACATTCCTCCCGGCTCTCCCTCGGCCCCCCACGCCCCCCGACCGAACCCCCCTACACTATTTTACTTGTGCTCCAATTAGTTTCAAACGCGATTGTCGTCCCGGAATAATGTCGACGCTCGACCTGTTAACGACGAGTTACGTGTGACCTGCCCGCTCACGCGAGTGCCAATTTTCCTACCACTGGCTCCTCTCTCCATCTCATCAGTGTCGCGTATCTCACCCTGTTAGCCCGCGGAGGCTGCCGGTAACGCGGGAATTTCCAACGACTACATAGTTGTCAGTCGACCTTGGCTGCTGGTACCAATCACGGCCGGAACATTATCAGAGCTGTTCGAGGCAAACATCAACGATCTCTTTGCAATTCGTCATATCTACCGCCGCCGCGCCACTGCCCGAGGGAAATGAAATATAATGGGAAATATGTATTTTTACTCCCGACTGCCCGCTGGGGCAAACAGACGGGAGTTATGCGTTTCATTGCGATCCACCGGCTCGGCACGTGCCGGCAAAAAATTACTGAACAGATTTTGGTATACTGAAACTTCATAGCCTGATCTATGGTTGTGTCAATACATTCGTGAGCGGACGTATGAACTGAAGGTAACAGGGGAAAGCGGGGCAAAATGGGGCGACGGGGCAAAACGGGGTTTTTGGGCAAAACTAAATTTTCCAATCATTTTTGGATCGAACAAGGTGGCAAAACTGGGCAGAAAAGCCTGATGTATCCGATAGGGCGA
>JAPYZC010001924.1:0-16576 GCA_030522665.1 Ichneumoninae sp. A BG-2022a | reverse complement strand
ATATATGGTGATGCGGGATGAGGGCGAAACTGAAAGCAACGTTGAAACGCCCAAGCCCGAGAGGCAGAGCACGAGGCAAGAGAGACGAGTCATTGTTCCCGGGAAGCCTTTTGTCAGTGAACGAATTACTATTGCTGTTTAGGCCCTCGACTCCGGGCTCGTTCTCTCATCGTTTCTACTACTTCGTACCCCGAGCGGCTTTGCCACCCTCCGACGGCCCTCCCGCTCGTGTTCCTACGGAGTCTCGTGTGTATCGACGCGAGCGAGACGATCTAGCGGTAAGAGGTGGCAGCCCTCGTGGAAAGGGACTGGGTGGCGGAGGAAGGTGCGAGACTATGAATGTACAGTTATACAGCAATTGGGAAAGTTGCCGCAAACGGAGACCGATAATATTATAGCAATTACCGGCCATTAGGACTTTTAATTATGGGGGCAACGACGATGCTCACTCTTTTTATCATCGAGCAAACTGTCCGGAAGGGGGGGGGGGCAGATGGGAGAAGGAACCATATAGGTCTACTAGTTGGATAAGGAATTGGACCCTTTTTCGGGAAGACAAGATAATTTGAGTTCGAGTTCGGAAGTTTGAGATTTTTTTATTTGGATAATTTCGTGTTGGGTAAAGTTTTTTAAGCAAAAGTAGTTATAATGCGAACCGAGATCGTATCCCTGGTACGTCAGAAGAGTTCACCTGCGTGTCGGAGCACAAATTCAGATCGCGGACAGTCCATACACGTGCGAGCGGGGAGTTTGGGTCGTTTCGACGGAAGATGGTCCCGCGAAACTCGGGATTCTCGTTACTCGTGCGACGGACTCTACCGATGAACGAACGAGGCGAACGCCATAAAATCACCGGTGAACACGTACGAACCGTCGAGTTTGATTAATTCGCCGAGAGCTCGGCGGATTTCAAACTGCACGGTCGGAACACAGCTCGGTGCCCCCCACCCCCCGACTCTCACCGCTCCAACGGCACGGCGGGATCTGATAAGAAACGTTAGCAATAAATTTTCGACCGACCGACCGACCGCCGGTCAGTCCTCTCAGTCCTCTCACTCGCGTCCTCGATAAACCATCCAGTACGCGTACCTTTTACTATGTATGGAAGCGCGGTAATATAATAGCAGTACTGTACTTCGTAGTCGTAACGATTCACGGATGATCTTTATCGTCAGCTTTCAGCTAAACCTTCATTACTCTTATTCTTGGTTCGAGTTTAGGAAAATTTCATGTGGTTCACTTTATTTGATCGATGAACGCATGAAATTACCAATGAATTCTGACAAGAAATCATCAAAGTCCGGTATAAGTAATTTTGCGGATACATCGATAATTTTTTGTCCTGTAAAGAAATGCCAATAATTCTCAAAATTACTCATAAGCAAAAAAAAAAAAAAACACATGTTTCCGCCAGATTCGGCGTTTATCTCCCTCCATCTATACTTTCACATTGACCTACGACTACCCCTGACATCAAATCATACCTGCAAAGAGAATCGGTAGAGATAGTCCTGCTGCTGATGCTGCCGATAGCACTGCTGGGGATACTGTTGAGGGTGATGCACTTGCTGAGAAATCGTTTGTATATCATGCCGGTGTAATTGTTGTTCGTGATGATGATGATGATGAAGATGCTGGTAGCCCAAGTGCTGACTGCTCGGATGCTGATTGTACTGGGTGTGAGGATATACAAGATGTTCCTGTTGGTGATGCTGATTGTAATAATGATGCTGGTACCAGTGATGATTGTATCCATCCATGTCACTCCGAAGTTCGAGTCACTTCCGTTCTCCCGCCTTTGCCGATCCTCTCGTCCATCCGCGTCTCTTCTCGGAGTCGAAGGATGATACACAACCGATCGCAAACATATCAATCATCCCACGATAAAACACCTCGTGGGGCCATATAGAGTCCCGGTGTGGGTCCCAAACACAACGTGTTTTCTATCTAAGGGACTTTCACGCTCGTTCAGGAACACGTCGTGTGTTTTCGGCTCGTTGGTCACGTCGCACCGTACATCGTTCGTATTGTACTTTCCCCCCCCCCCCTCTTTACTCTCTTCGCTTTTCCACTATTGCTGCTGTTGATGCTGCTCTCTCTCTTCCTCCAGCGAAACTTTCTTTCGACCTTCGCGATTATTCTTCCTCGCCAACGCCGTGTGTACACGCTAGACAGATCAATCAGCGATGTTTCTACCCTGTGATCCTTGCCGATGTGACGATATACCGTGACAAGAGGGCCGAGCAAGAAGTTTCGTTCACCGGGAACTTTCGCGATATTGTTCACTAGCGTTCATCGATTTCAACGGCCCGAAGGACACACCCTCTCTGCTATTGCCCGTTCCCGTTCTCGGAGAATGAATTAAGTTCGTTAGAGCTTGCTCGAGACGAAAAAAAGAGAAAAAAGAAGAAGAGCTTCACGTTTATCGGCTAACCATAATTGCGACGGGGAAAATTTTGCATAAAACATGAGAGCGTGAGCAGAGACACCCCTCTACCCCCTCTCGTTCTCGTGTCGCTACTCCGCCCGAACCTCTGATGAACGGAATAATGTTGGCCGATTATACGAGAGAGGGACGCTAGCGGAATCGGCTGTGCAACGCTCCGCGTATTAAAAACCCACCGGGAGGGTTCACGGAGCCGGTCGAGCAGTAACGCCGCTCGATATTAACGCTTATCGTTAATTTTCCCGTGTTTCTAACGGACCGATATTGGCGGGCACTGCACACTTCGCCTGTGTCAGTTTTACACGGACGAAGAGACCCCGCGGAGTTTCTGTTCGCAGGGTAGCGCGTAACGCAACGAGCCGTCGCGTTACCCTTTATGGAAACTATCTCGACGTACGCGTTCCGAACTAACTACCCAACCCGCGTTCACCGCCGAACACCCATTCGCGCATCCACTACTTGATGTCCTCTCTAATTATTTATATCTTTCATTATCGCCGCTAACGAAACTCACGGACCGATCGAGCGATTTTTTTTCCCAACGGTTGCGAAATTGACAATTACGTAAATTGATCAATTATACGTCGGCACAAGGTACTTTAACGTGTGTGTCAAACCGAAAGCTGACCGGGTGGTGTAACGCCGAGACTTTGATATCGTATTGCACAAGTTGAAGATCGTCAGTCGACTAAGAAGTCCAAGTTAAATCTCATCGAGTCTGGTCCGCTGGTGGTCCTGACACCATCCCCACTACCCGGGAGTCTTCGACTGGTTCCGAGTAACTTCTAACAATAGGAAAAAATTTTGTTCGACTAAGAACTGGATCAAGTGTGAGGCTTCTCTGATTTTGGGGATGCTTCTGAGATTCGTCCCGCCGGTTCATGGGGGGTCGCGGGAAAATGCCGACGAAGAGAAACCCCCCCCCCCCCCGCCCATTACTCCAAGGTAAAATCTTTGAGAAGGGGTTGAGATGATTATTGCGAGTAGACACGAGGATCCAGGCCATTCCTGCTTCGTCGAGGAAATTAAACCGGACGACAATGCACTTTTACTTCCTGAAGAGACGGATCATGGGAGATGAGGAGAAACAAGTTTTGGCTTCTTTCTTTCATTGGCGAGGGATACTTGGACGGTCGCTTTTCATTGTGGTATCAACCCCCTTCAAACACATGCCAAAGGGGTTGGAAGCATCTGACGACGAGTAGGTAGTATCCAGCAATACGATACTTCTCGGCGCCGTAACAAGTGCCGTGGGTTTAATCAATATCGGTTTTTTTTTTGTTCATAAGTTAAATAGAAGTACCTTCTTATTGATATTGGTTTTTTATTTGCTTTTATATTTTTAATGAAGCAGTCAATTCATATTTCTAGATCTAGATAATTTCCTGTCAGTCGAGGATATGTAGCATCTCGTTTCGCGGAAGACTGCAACAACGACTGCAGGGGTTGTTGTACCCAACTTACAATCCGTCAGAGTGTCGAGAAAACCGCAACGTCACTCCGTAGTGTCGTGTCGGGGTGTCGAGGAAGCAAACCGCAGGAGTCAATAGGACCGGAGGGGGGATGTTGCGCGGAGGCGGCTGTATAGCCACCATCACCACCGTTTCTCCATCATATTTCAACCGGCCCCCGCCCCCCCCCCTCCCAACCTCCGTTGTTGTTCGTTTTTTCCGCCAGGCTAATTGAATCCCGCCGCGAAAGCGTCGAGGATACACGCGAGAGAGGTGATCCTCTACAGCCAGGAGATTTCAGCTTTCGAGCCGCTAGCCGCTAGCCGCCGGTCGCTCGGGCCAGGCGACAGATTGGAAAAACCGCTGGTCGAAAATCACGCAGGTAGTCTGATTTCGAGGTATCCCGGAACTTCTTTTTATTATTATTTTTTTGTATTTGTTTTATTCCTTTTTCCTCGGTTAAACCAAATAGAAGGAATATTTTTATGGAAAGCTTCGAGCTTTTGCATAAAAATATCGTTTATCCTCACGCAAGCTGGCGGAGAGGTGGAAGGTTTCAGACGAATGGAAACGCCCTCCCACGCAATCGTCGACTAAGTAAATACAAAGCTTGTCTGGCTTTCTCCGGATCAAGCGTTTTTTTCGGCGAAATAATACTCGTTCGTAGAATTTTTTTTAAAAACGTTCACGGTTTTTTCGATATATTTTGTTTTCCATCCGTTCGCGGTGCGTTACGTTTCGCAATATCGAAATGGGATACGACTCGCACGGGTGTGCAAATACCGTCGGGATTCCCGTTTCGTTTGAGAGTAAAGTCAACACGATAGGTACGGGTATTATATAGACCCCCGGGCGTAATTAGGACGTTCGACTGAATATTATCGTCCAGAGGGATTCTCGGAATCGGAAATACCCTGCGTGCAGTTGAGTCTAAGGGATTGTGTCGTATTGTAACGTCGAGGCGGTTCGTTGCCCCACGACAGAGCTTTCAAGCTTCCTATCATCTACTCGAGACAGACGATACTCTTGAAAGTCAATACCCGGTATCCGATTACTTGACAGCTGGCCAAGGTTCCCGCCGTACAAAGTTCATCGGATGCCGGCGTTGCGGCGGAACGGGGATCCTCCGCGAAGAAGCTAATTGGCAGGTAGAGCAACTTCTCGGTGGCAAGCGGGAAGTAGCCGCAACGAAATGCAGCCGAGGCTCACGACAGGGGAAAACGAGAACGATTCTGCTGTTCCCTGCACAACGGCTTCTGTCCTGCTGAATCCAAAAATCTCTGACATCCTTTCAAGACAGGCATGCAATGATCGATGCGACCTGCAGATCGTTACTCTATACCTTCGTTGTGTGCAATTTGGCGTTCACATTTTGGTGCGATCATTTCCCGTCGATGTTTTCCCGAACGGCCATTTAATGGATCTTACGATTTTTGTTCTGTCTGTACGCACACAGCCACTTTCGGAACATATATATTCGGTATAAATTCCATTCCGTGTACAAAGTCGACGGAGCAGATGAATAAGATTGGTCGGAGACTCTGTCGTCCATTTAAAAAATAAAAATTAAAAAATGTTTGATCAAGGATGAATACACCCCCCCCCCTCCCCCCCCCACAGAAAAGTTCCCTCGATATTTGTGACCGTTCGTAGATTCTTTTATCAAAGAGATCGACGAATGCACGATAAAAATCTGGCGGGTATGGATCGAGGCTCGCCAAAGGAGGGATGGAGAACGGCCTTTGCTCGCACGAGCTCGGCATACCCGCCGAACCCAACGCGCGATCCAGGCATTCGCGCTTTGCACGCGAAACAAGAGTACCTCCATTGGGCCAACCTCATCCACGATATATAAAATATCCGCTGGCCTCGTACACACGCCGTTCGAGCAGACCACCTCGCTGGAGAGGTAGAACCGGGCGTTCAATGTTCCAACGACAAAGTTCGTTCGGCAGGACAATGGATTACGGTAGGAAGGTCGGCACGGTAGTATCGCCGCTATGGTTGAATTCTTGCAATAGCTCTCCCGCAGTACGCCCGTTGGTCGGTTATCTCTCTCGGCCCAGGCCGGAAGCAGCGCAAACAAACATGAGAGCGAATCGTAGGACACGATTCGCGTACCCCACGTGTACGCGAAGGGTTCTGCGAGAGCGCGTTCGCAACGCCGGCGGGTGGCGAGAGAGCGAGCAGGAAGGATGAAGAGAGCACGGAGACTCGACTGCGGAGGACACGGCGCGAGGCTCGCCAAGTATTTTCCAATTACGTCTTGTATGAACAATCTGTCCTTGTGTACAGGACCGACGGGGTCCACTGGGTGTCGCGGCGACCCATCTACGACCAGACCGCGCTATGATAAAAACCTGCTCAGAGTTATTGGTCCTCTAAGCGGCTGCCGATATCTTTGTATCCGAAACGTCACGTGCTTGGATGCCAGGATACATTGACCAAGGTCGTGTTAAATAAAATTGTGCGTAGTCCGTCTACGTTTATGATGAGGCGACGGAGATAGTGATAGAAAGAAAAAACATTGCACGGAGATTTTATCGCGCTGTTCCGGGAATAAATATCATAGCGAGAAGCGGAAAGGGCGCACGGGAGAGTCTCTTCTCGTTGCTACGTTACGGAAACACCCAAGGGCGCTTCTATGACCCGATGTAGTACCAGGAATGTAATAATAAAAATTTAATTTCCAGATTCCACGCTGCGCACCTGGCTCGCTGGAGCACGAATACGTGAAACTGCAGAAAACAAAGGGAACGGGGTTTGAGTTTTGAACTTTTTTTTTAGCCGTCCGAACGTTTTCGTCAACGGTTCAGTGTCTCCGTGACCTAGAGAGGCGGACGAGATTGGACAACACGGAATTAGCATTTCTTTTCGCCTTTAAACTCGAGCGAAGGATCGCCTGACCTGGCAGACCCGGACTCACGTGGGTTTTGGTGGGTCCCTTTAAAAAAAAGGGCTACAGAGGACTATGTTCAACGTACAAAAACGTGTCGTAAAGTGGTATCAGAAAGAGCAGGAAGCTGTGACGTCTAAGAGGACCAGCGAGAAACGAGATAAAAGAGTAGGAAGAGAAATTTATGCTTGTTCCGTGGAGTTTTTGCAGCTGCCGGTTCCTTCCGAAGATTATTTCACAACGAATCCTCGTGAGTTCTTCTAGGTCGTACTGTGCGAGCTTCGTTGATGCATCAAAGCGCCTTTGCTGGGGGGGGGGGGGGGGGGGTGGTGGTGGGGGCGGGCTAGGTCCATTAGCATCAATTCCCGGAGTGACAGAGAAAACTTTCAATTGGTCAACGTTCGCGAACGTTCATCCCGGAAATCCCAGGTGACCGGTGCTCCTTGGAGCCGGGTCGACGGTTTACACGGGATGATGCGAAGAAGCTTCGAGTGTTGGTACGTTGGTGTGCACTTGCGAAGTAGAAGAGGAAGAGAAAAGTGTAGTCGACTGGGGGTCCTACAGCCATTCACTGGGGGGTCCGAGGACGAGTCCTCGGGGTGGTGCCAGGCCTCGCACCAGTCGCGAGCGGTTGAAAGCGGCCGTTTTACAGGTTTGCTGTGAGAAGATACGTTGTGAAGCGCACCAGCGCCTGGAGCGATGGGCCGGTGTAACAAAGGGAGCGAAACTGGTTTTTCTCGCGAACCCCTGCGAAGGGATGCTGGCAAGGCATACCGCGTCGAAACTGATGAAAAGACCCTTCGCTGACCAGCATCCACAATTCACCACGACCCCCCAGTGAAGCGTCGGAGATCCTCATACACACGATGACGATACCCAATGTTAGATAGAAACTTGATAAATTCTTCGAAGGGATTTCTTCATTTGCCTTCTAGACGAGCATTCTTCATAGTACAATGTTAAAAATACTAGTTTCGTTAATCTTTGAGACAATGTTTACTTGGATGGATTAATAATAATGCGTTTTCCCTTTCGCATTTTAATAAACAAAACTACATTTTTAAATTGCACAGAGAAAACAAACTTTTGAGGCTGCCATTTCGCTATTTTTTTTCCATCCATCGTAACGCATATCGATGGGATGGTGTAACGAAATTCCAGTGTATTACAGAAACTACGATGGGCAAAATCGTGAATCCTTACCAATGGGAGTCGTCAAAGATATTATCGGCAAATTGGAGTTTCACCATAGAACGTTGGAGAAAGAGCAAACTCCGCTTCGTCGAGAAGGGAGGGAGGGGGGGGGGGGGCTGCTGGGAATGCTCAGGGGAAGAGAGAGGCCAATGTCGCCGGAACCGGAAATGGGTCCGTCGTATGACGGCCTCTCGTCTCCCTCTCGCGCAGTCATCCTCTCTACCTCTCCCGGCAAGCTACTTCTCACACTCGTCGGGGTAATGGGAAAGGCAACAGATGTGAACGGCATGGCAGTTTCGCGATGAAACTATCGGCTCGTATAAAAGGGGTTCGTGGGCGGCAGGAGCGAGCTAGGCGACGGACGCTTTTCCCCTCTACGTCGGGCAGTAACAGTAGCTTGCGCAAATAGCAGTTGCAGAAGCAGGAACAGCAACGACATAAACTTACGATAGTGCAAACGACCCGGTGGAACTCTCGGGAAGGTTCGAAAGCGAATGTTTTGGTACGCGCAAGAACTGTAACGACCCCCCGGTGCAGTCGGAGTAACGCGGGAAGAACGCCTGGTGCAAACACTGATGCGGTTTTGTAGTTATATTGTTCCTGCTCTTTATAACAGTTTCCGTTGTAGTGCAGCCTCGGATGGTATGCAATGGAAAATGTGTACCTTGCCCGCGTTTGGAGATTTTATCCAAAACGTCTTACGCAGCCGTGTTTGACATACACTGCGAAAAAATGTCGAGTCAACTAAAAATTTGGGTCTCATAGATGGAGAGAAGAATGACCGGGTGATGACTGTTAGTTCGATCAACTAGGTACTTTGTTCGACCAGCCCATTTCTATTTAGTCGGTCCAAATGATTTTTTTTCAGCATATCGCTCTACTGCTGTATCTATTCCGGGTCTTGGGGACACTTCCGCAAAGCAAGCAAGTTCAAGCTGCACTGTAGCAAAGCATCAGCTGACTAGAACTCTCGAGGGGGGCTTAGTCACTTCTGGTCCGAAGTGCCATTGCCTGCTGACTGTTCCCTGGTCATCGGCTGTTCCATTCCTCTCCCTCGGTACTCTGCGCAGTTGAGAAACTATCGGAAGACCCGAGTGTCACGTAGATAATACAACATTCACAAAGAGTTGATCGCAAAGTCCCACGGAAAATCCTCTTGTATTCGTGAAGTTTGCATATCGAGGAGACTCTCACGGGTGCTTACATCGAGCGGCTTCGACAAGGTACAAACACGAGCGGGGGAGGACGAAGGATAGGGTGTGTCTAGGCGATTGAAAATTTACGGGACGCAAAGCCCTGTTTCATAGTCGAGCTTTTTAGCCTCTCCTGAAGGAGGCAAAATTCGCCGGGGCCAATCCATTCTCGGGTGCGCAAAGCTTATTTATTATTATTGTCGCCAACTACGTCGTCTCTCGAGGGTCTTTTCTACCGGCGACGTTCGCCCGGAGGATACACAGAAAGAGCAGAGAGGGATTGGGGAGAGGTGGAGAGGAGAGCGGAAAGATAGACCGAAAAAGTTTTCTTCTCTCGGGAGGAAGTTCCCGATCGAACTTTCACAGTCCAAAGATAACGAGGAGGCCATACATATTAATGAAGAATCGATCGATCCTATACCAACAACCAGACCCGCGCTCTTACAGTGGCTTTGACTTCGTTCTTCTTGCCGCTATTTCGCTTCGCCCCTCTCGAGGACTTCATCACTGTTACGAACAGTTTTTGCCTGCGAAAAGTTCGGCCACGTGGGTAAACTCACTGCTCCCCCTCGTCTCGTTACTCGGTTAGAGCTGTCTGCGGATCGACCCCGTGAACCTTATAAAAATAGCACTGACTCAACGGGGAGGGAAGCCGTGGAAGCTTACTACTGTCGAGTTCAAGTTTTCTAAAGAATTTCTGCAAAAGTTCTTTCGCAACATTCCTTCATTAGATTGAGTTATTATTACTTTTTCACAGCTATTAAAGAACGATCTGTACTATTGCATCAGAATCTCCGGTGGAACAATTAATGCAAAATGTATAAACTCGAACTTTCACTTTCCTCGTTGTGTATCTATTATTAGAATGATATTAATTTTTTTTCTCAATGCGTATACATCCCGCTGTATACAAAATTCCAAGTGATCGATATCGTCCCAAATTGCAGCTCTTCGTGCTACAGCATAGCAACGGGCCGAGCGATATAATGGAGTTTGAAAATTCATCAACAAATTAATAAATGACAAACGGCAATCGCAATCACATTTTCAGTCATTATTCATTAATAAACCCGATTATTAATTAATGTTGCCCGTGTTAAATGCTTCTTCGCGTTCGAAAATTGCGATGTACCGCGTCACGATGAATTCTCCATCGATCGTCAAATAAATAATCTACGAACAAACAAGCGATTATTTTATAGTCACGCGTAAAATGTTTCTTCGGTATTCGAGCGTCACGATAATATGGTGCGATGTGTCGAGCGCCCTGTCGGTCAATAAATACCCGACGTAATTAAATTTTTATAAGATTTATCTACGATAAAAAAATAAATGATTAAATCACGTTCCAGGATGAAATATAGTTTTTTTTTTACCGGCTACTATTCTAGACACAGTATTATCGTGGGCCCTCTCGACGAAAACAAATTTATTTTCTTGATCAAAGAAGTCATCAATTGAAATCGTCGCAGGATAACGTTCCCGGAGCGTTTAGTGGCCCGGCGAGTGTTTTCAGGTAGCTCTCTGATGTTAAATATACAGGGGAGAGCCTGGCGCGAGGCTCTTGCACCATCATCGGCGGCTGTGGCGACGAAGATCTCATACATATTAATGAGAAATCGATCGATTTTCTCACTGAGGACCTCTACCGCACGACGGTAGAGATATAGCGCAGAGCCGGTTGTACAACGTTCACAAACCGACCGCTTCTTACGCTGTTTAGAGACATGCGGCGCAATATCGCCGGTTCATAAGCTCTCCCCTCTCGCCCCCCCCCCCGTCCTTTGCGTGCAGACCATGCTCGAGTGCCGCCCAACACCCGATGGTTATTATGCTATTAACGTAATGAAGTTAGAAGACTAAAACAAGAGGAAGAGTTTATAAACTCTTCAGTGATACAGGTCGCGTGAAAGAGTATTCACTGATAAAACTTGAAAGAAATTCTACAACAAATATTTTCGACAGCGGCATTATCTATGATTTACCACCGAGGATTTATTTTTTTGCCGCTCCATTAAATCGAAGCTTTGCACATTATCTCCGACAACTCATACCGATCGATGTCTCGACTTTTTTTATTCTAATTTGCTATTTACGGTAAAAGAACACAAAATGGCTCGAGAAAACTCGGCGATTCAGTTCGATCTGCGTCATTACCGACGTGGCTGTGCGTGTCGGTCATGACGCAGAAGGTTCTTTCAGATCCAGAGTGGTTCTTTGGTAGCTTTTCTTCGAAACGTAACGACTTATTCCTTCAAAAGAGTCCTCCACACCAATTAACCACCCTCTTTTTTCGCTCGATCCGTTTTGGCCACTCTGTCTTTTACTCCATCCCGCATTATGGCCTTTTAGTTTCACTTTTTGTCTTTATATATATATATTCCCTTTCGAAACGTTGAGAACTCACGAATTTTTCGGATACTCGATAGCGGAAACTCTTTTCCCCGTTCTCCACCGAGAAGAACGTACATTTTCTATCTATACTATCTCCATCAGCTGTATCCGAGTCTCAGTTTGTGTGCGTGTGTATGTATACCTGTGTACGATACAATACCGTTTTCAGTGGATAGGGGCAATTAGGGAATCTCCACTATGCCGGCGTCTCATTAGTCGCGGGCTTTACGATTCTCGCATGTCCGATGGACCAACCAGCATTTTCCACCGAACGTGTCTACAGCTGGCTCCGTGTGCGAGCCGCCGTCCGGAAGCGTGTGCTAAAAGTCGCATTACCATCAGCCTTAATTCTCGGATTCGCTCGGCCGACGGAATTTCATCAGCGGCCCCTTTTTTTCTTCCTTTTTTCAGACCTTCCCGAGACCGGAAATGGATTGGCTCGCGGCTTTTCCCTCGGGGAAGCCCCGAACGGACGGATTAACAAAATTACGCGGTTGCACCATCGAGATCCCCTCGAGCCGCCCTGATACCGCTGTTTTCTTATTCCAAGTGCGAGGGACTACGAAACTCGCAAATTTTATAATTTGCCTTTAAGGATTGCAGATGGCAGGAGACAACGGTGCACGCAAGATAGTTTGATGACGATTTGACAGCGATTTCGAAGCGAGTCATTGACTATCCGTATTGTGTTGAATGTGCACCATTGGTTCTAGTTGTTATCCGATTCTGGGTCATCCTAACCGGTGACATTAAAACGACGAGCCGAAGGATGGAATGAAGGCAGGACTTTGGAAAGTCATGGAAAACCGGGTGAAACCTCCGCGAAGAAAACTAATCAAGCCTGATGAAAGCTCCAACATGAAAGGCTACCCTTCTTGCTTTTCCTCTGATACTCCGACTCCCGGGTTCTCCGCAGCCCTCTGTTCGAGCCACTTTCTTTAGCTGCGTTATCGCTGATTGCGACTTCTCTCTGCAAGAAGTAAAAGATGACGTCCGTCCGATAGACCAAGTTTGCTGGAGACCTTCGTCGCTCACCAACTTGCAGAACGACGAGCGCGACCCGCAGTCATGTAGAGCGGAGAGGAAACGTTGCGAAAGTATTTCGTGCCATTCAATATCAAACACTTCACCTTTTGACCCCACGAATCCCCCCCCCCCATCCCGCCACGTTCGCATCTGCTGAGAGCACTCTATTCCACTCCTCTACGCCCGTCGCCAGTGGACGAGTGATTCGCATTCGAAGATTGAACTCGAGAGATTGTATTTCATTGGACGCCATCGACGTTTTTCAATCCGAATGAGAAATCCGGGAAAATTTATGGTGTTTTGGGGGAGGGGGGGGTCAAAAGTATTCGATGAAATATATCGACGACTGAGAATCAAAAAGGTAAATCGAAAAACCTCTATACTCAAACATGGGGTTTACGCCCTGTTCATTCTTTCATCGATGTATAGGTTTTTTAAACA
The DNA here is from genome assembly GCA_030522665.1 of Ichneumoninae sp. A BG-2022a. Lineage (NCBI taxonomy): Eukaryota > Metazoa > Arthropoda > Insecta > Hymenoptera > Ichneumonidae > Ichneumoninae sp. A BG-2022a. The sequence continues at coordinate 3,535 of JAPYZC010001924.1, read as the reverse complement.
TCTGTCCGGTAAAAGCAGATATTTACGGTTTAATCAGTCGGACAAAATTATTTTTTGGTTGCCAACCGACTGATTCGTTGAGCCAAACAATTTGTTGGCACAACAAAATTAGTCGCCTGCAGCGTATCTCTGCGGTTGGCAGGTTCCGGCCCGATTTGCGACAAGAGAAATGAAATAGTCGCGACGCGTTATTAAACGAAAGCGTCGAGAGGTAAGCGGTACAAAGAACGGTTCTTACCTGTGTGTGATTCCAGGCTTTGGGTTTCGGGCTCGATCTGGGATTCGTCGTCGTCACCGAGTTTCCGGATGCGGAAACTAATGTGGCTGACGACTCGGTGCTCTTGGGGGACGGCTTCACGGTCTTAGAGGTCTGAGTGGCAACCGCGGCGGCTGGACTTGCGTGCTGCTGTTGCTGAGTCTGCTGCATTATTTGCTGAATCAACTCGATCTGATGTTTGGTCAGGACGTCGTTCCCCGCGCCTGGTGACATTGCGCTCTGAAAACGAGAAAATCGACGTTAGCTCGAATTAAACGGAAATGAAAATCGTATTTGCTTCACGGAAATACGTATCGCTGACGCAAGCGATTCCGAGCGAACGGTCTCGTTCGGTCGCTGTTGTAATATTGAAAAATTGCTGGACGAGAACGTTTCAGCGCAAAGATAAAAAATTTAAAACAATACACATCCAACCGACAAACTTATAGCAGCGATGAATTAAAGTGCTACCCTTTCATTTATGTCGGAGATCGGTACCGCAGTAAAGTGACTCTGTTGCGACGCTCGAAGAAACGCGAAGCTCTTTTCTTTCTCCCTCCCCTCTGAAAATCCCGAGACAGAAACCGATATCCGTTTTCACTGTTCTACCTGACACGATACAACGCCTGTGGCTTAATCGCTTCCGCGCTCGCGTTTCCTCCACCATTACTCCGCCGTCCTCTCAAGCTCAAACGTCTCGACCCTGCCGTCAGTCCCGGCAACAACAGTAGTAACATGGCTCCCGCGATCTCCCGGTACAAATAACCGATGTTGGACACCGTCTTGTCTCGGCATGATGTTCCCTTACCTCACCGTGCAGCTTTTGTACACACAAGCTTAATATAAAACTATATAAGGGAGAACGGGTAAAAATGGAAATACTATAAATTGCAGACGTGGAGCAAGATGGGATCACAATATTTTCCGAAAATCATCAGCGATATTCTTGAGAGATAAAATTACTTCCTAAATCTGCCCAATTAAAAATTCCAGTTGTCATGCCAGTAAGATGAGGCTCATACTCCATTTTGACCCATTTTGGATTGTGTGCGGTATGCGCGCTTGGCACGAGAAAGCGATATCATGTATGGATGCGTGAGTGGGGGAACTTTTGTAAGGTGATGAACACCGGCAGTTCAACGCAGCCCCGTGCCAAATAGAGATGTGACGGCATTCGCACATTTTCGCAGCTGCCCGTTTTGCCCCGTCTACCTCTATAACGTGGAACCAAACGACGAGTATCAGCGCCTTTGTCCGCACATCGACGGTATTCCTCGTTCCGGCATGCTCAGTTTTATACCCGTTTCCTTATTGTTTCGAGACGATCCCAAAACCGAGACGAAGTTTCCTTCCAGATCTATGACGAAGGCCCACGACCCCGGGCGAAAGCTTCTCTCGTTAAATGTTCTTCGAGAAATCGGTTCACGCTGCTTTTCCGACGTTCATATAATACACGTTCCGGTCCCTACCCGTTCTCAACTCGCAATCGTCCATACCCCCCTCCCTCTGACACAACGCCGAACCGAAAAACCTATTGCACACGCGTTCAGTCCCGGTGGATATTTAAGGGAATATCCGACGTTGGTCATCTGTGCCGAGAGAAAAAGGGAGACAAACGCATAACGTGAAAGTGTCCCAGACGTCTGCGAGTTGGCAGTTAAAAATTCGAACGTTAAATCTCTGAACCCGATGTTCGCAGTAAATGCGAGAGCACCGCCGATGCTGGAATGGGTCGGGGAGAGCTGCAAAAATACATTGAGAATAAAGGATTTACCAGGGAGTGAGATATCAACGGACCGTAGTGCTTCGAACGTAACAACATGTTTCACGAGAGCTTTTATCTCTATGGGTGATGAAAAAAAATTGAGATAAAAAAATATGGTGCGTCGATAAAGGGTCGATTGTACGGGAATTCGCGTAGCATTTTTGGCGCCTCTTTATGAAGTGGTCATTGTCGAGGACAAAGCGATAGAAAGGCACTTTGGCGCTCGACCTGTCGACCGCAACACTCGGTTATACTGACGGTGTTAATTTTCAATCGAACAAATATTACGGGCGCGAAATTACGAAATTTTAAAGTGGTGAATATGGACCACTCTTAGCAAGAGGAAAAGTTGGTACATGGTTCGGGCCATATTCACCACGTTTGCCACATATATCTATATACATTTTCACTGGCCATCAAAGGGTAGAGAAGGTAAAATCGCCAAAGTTTTCCTTTCAGTCGTCGAATAGTGAAAATTTGTGTTGGGTCTGTTGAAGTTGGTCGAAAAGAAAAAAAAGAGGATTTCGCTAGTACTCCGTCAGTTACAGCATAATTTACCATTAATGGCCTTTGACGAGTAACGCAAACACTGCAAACGTGTCATATTTTTGTGCTTATATTTTTCCTGGCTTCGGTCAATCGGATGCAATTATTCGCGATTATCTCGTTACCGCGGGACGTTTTTCCGACGGCCATTCGTCCCAGCAAAATAAATGATGGATCGGTGGAACTGATTGCATCGAAATTAGTTCGGGGAAAAAATCTAAGAATAAAAAAATGTTATCATATGTTTTCGCCGGCCAATAAAAATTTCCTCCACATCGGAAGTGCCGTGAAATTGCACGTTTCGACGTTCGACATATGAGCGCGATAAAAAGATCGAATTTCTGCGTCGAATTTATCCGCCACACTCTCCCGCGAGAATCCACGAATTTTGTTCGCTATCGAAAGGTCTGACAAAATTGACGAAACGATTTGCAATTATTTTTGTAACTTCGTAAAGTGTGTGATATTTTTTTTCCTACGATCGGATTATTCGCAGAGTTTAATCGGTATTTCAGGATTGATGCTGGAGAGAGTACGACAAAAATTGGAAATCCGAGCGCGTGATTGTAGCGCACCTCGTTAATGCTGAGTGCTGGCCTATTTCCCGATTTGGCAATATGTGCACTCGAAAATATATATTTCTCACTCTCTCTGGTTCCCCGTCGTCATCGCGCTCGTACACTCGCCCAACCATCGGAAATATCCTCTCGGCCATAGCTGCGAATAATTAGATCGTAAAATGTAGGCGTCCAACGAGCATAGAGTATAATCAGCTTTAACGTTTTCCGCGGCAGTGGTAGTTGCCGTCGCCGATTACACAGTAACGATTATACTCCATATTATAGGTCTCGCCGTATATATGCATATACATATATATATATACATATATATATATATATATATATATATATATATATATATATATATATATATACCTCGGTTGAAGGAAAAAATCAGTCGCGTTGCTA
>JAPYZC010001923.1:0-25524 GCA_030522665.1 Ichneumoninae sp. A BG-2022a | reverse complement strand
ACTGATAATGTTGTTTGCCAATGCTGTCCGAGAATTGGCAAACGAGACTTGGCAATCGGCCCTATCCCAGTTCTGGGCCGTTTTTATAACTCCGGCACCATACGGATATTCGCACATGGGAACGCGTTGCCCCCACTTCGTAGCCGTCAGTCCCGTTTCGGTAAGTTTTCGGGCGGTGTGACTTATTAAGGGTTAAGGGTTCAGTCCTTTCGTTATGTTTGACGCCACCTAAGTTTGAAAGAAGATTAAGAGAAACACGAGAAGATTAAAGAGAGGAGATTGCAAACACTTCCCGATCGGATAAAAATCTGAAAAAAATCAAGCATGCGGAAGGTACTGAAAAGATTATGCGTAATAATAATTTCACAATGTTATTAACAAATTACTGAAACAGAACATTTTTTTTGTCGCGAAAATGGTTTGTCAAATTTCTGAATACATATGAATTTTTTTCAAAATTTCATATAATGTTTGAAAATTGCGATTTTTCACCAATTTTAACATAAAGAAAACGCAGTTTTCAAACATTATATAAAATTCTGAAAACATTCATACGTATTCAAAAAAAAAGTAACAAATCATTTTCGTGAGGAAAAAAAATAGGTTGCCGGGTAATTTGTTTCATACATCTTTTTTTTTCAATTTTTTTCAATAATGTAATGTTATAATGTAATAATATAATGTTTGAAAATTGCGATTTTTCACCAATTTTAACATAAAGAAAACGCAGTTTTCAAACATTATATAAAATTCTGAAAACATTCATACGTATTAAAAAAAAAAAAGTAACAAATCATTTTCGTGAGGAAAAAAAATAAGTTGCCGGGTAATTTGTTTCATACATCTTTATGTCAGTAATTTGTTAATAATATTTTTGAATTATTATTATGCAAAAACAATATTTTCAGTACTTTCCATATGCTTGATTATTTTCAGGTTTTTATCCAAACGGGAAGTTTTTATAATTCTCTCTTATTCCTCTGTGAAACTTAGACGACGTCAGACATAACGAAAGCACTACCTTAAAACTCGGCGAAGCGAGTGCACGTGGCAATAAAAAAATGCCGTCTTTCGGTCTATCGAAGCGATTCGCTCGTTCTCACAGAGGGCAGAGATAGGAAAAAAAGGAACGAAGAAAATAATAGTGTGGGATACGAACGGGGGGTAGTTTTGCGTTTTTATTCGACGGTAAAGCTCGCGGCTTCGAACGCTTATCGTTGAGCGAGCGTCGACTCTATTCGAAGTCAGTCGAACGGAAATGCCACGTGACGCAGAGTCCCCCGAGCAGGGGCAGGGGTCGACATTTTTCGTCACTGTGACCAAGTAGCTCGGGGCCCAGGCGAGGTGTTATCGCGGTTTCCGGCGGTATTAGATGTACGTTTTCACAGGCATATACCGTACTTTTAAATCTATCCTGTTCAGCTTTTCGCAGCTAAGCGAGTACTAAAGGCGCCACTTCCGCCCCGTTCCTCGAATCCCTCGCATTTGAGAGATGAACCGCCGGGAGCTCCTCTGGGCACTCGGGAAATCGTTTTTCGACCCACTTTTTTTTCGCGACTGAGGCAAACACCTTTCAATCTGAAGTCGGTAAAATTTGCTTTCGGGCTGCCAATGAGGTAAAAACGTTGTTTCAATTCTACTCTGAATTCGTACAATTTCATACCGGATTGAAACGATAACATGTCAACTTGATAGTCTTGCTGTCGTTATTTCAATATCATATGGAGTTGTAAGAATTTAAAGTAGAATTAAAACAAACATTTTTTTCTTCGGCAGCCCGCAAGCAATTTTTTTAATCAACAAAAACAACATTGCCGTAAATCAAATCCTGCGACAATTTTCAATAAATTTTAATATACAATAAAACATATAATAAAGCTAAATGTCATTGAAATCGAAGATTAGTTTTCGAGAACATTGAGAATAAAGATTCACTCCCGGTATAGTGGAGTATGAATATACAGTAGCGAAAAAAACGCTTCTTTTTAATTACTTGGCGTCGAGACGCTATCGCGTCTCTGGACACTGAAGCGTATTTTACTTTTTACTTGTGTCAATTTTTCTTTTTTTTCATCACGTTTTATGCGCTAGAGATTGCTTCACTCGATGTTAATTAAATACGCAGCAGTTACCATTGCTAGAGAAAAAAATTAATTTACCGTAATGAAAAATCTCAGTCTCGCAAAAATACAAACGATATCGTCTGGAATTTTTTTTTTTTTTTTGTCGACAAAATAATCAAAGTATCATGCTCAAATCTTGTTAGTCGGTCATAAAAGGAACCAGGAATGTTTGAAATATTGAAAAAATCGAAAACAATTTTTTTTAACAGTTGAATATTTTTTCCCGTTAAATTTAGTATTAAATTCGCAAAATTACGGATGCGAGAGACGAAAACGTGACTCGAGGTCCAAGCTCGGGTCACGTAAGTGCAAACTTTTATCGTGATTTCCTCAAAACTACATTTTTCAACAGCCTCAACAGCCGGCATAGTTATCGATATGAAATTTTTACTGAAGATAAAGCATATCACACTCTTCAAACGAAACCTGAGAACGAATGTAAGATATTTTTTTTTTTTTGTAGGAATAAATAACACGGTTTTTTTTCACGCCATTGTCTAAATTTTGTACCTTTCATTTTTTTTTGTGTCGTTGATAGGATATTGGATATAATAGTTCATCTATGGTCACTAAATAAATGTTCAGTCGTTCTCTCGGAATCATCGTCATGAGCAAAAAGTACATGTTAAGTAGTATTAAAAACAACTCTGTTATTAATAATATAAGCCTCTTTGACGTATTCTTCTTCTTCGCAATGTTGTAACACAAAGACAACTGTTTTCACTTAGGTACAGCATTGTCATAAATAATCTAAAGTGACTGAATTTTCGGTCGGGCGAAGGTCACTGGTCCCCTCAACAAAACAATTTACAAATCTGCGTCCGTGATTGATAATTCCATTTCGCAAAACCTTTTGTTTGCCGCGGTCAAGGATCATTAGTCTCGACGAAATGACGACGAAGGTAGACACAAATTAACGACGACACGAGTTTACAAACTGGCACACTCGAGGGCCGGTGAGTTAAGTACCGAAAGCGCCGATTAGTTTTCCGCTGTCCCGCGCGGGGCGCGGCGCGAGTTTTTCGATTCAATTTCCTACTGACCGCACTATCGCGAAACGAACCTAACGCAATTCGCTAATTCAAAAAAAAAAAAAAAAAAAGAAGACAAGACCGTCGCGGCGCCCGGCGATTGTCGGAGCTTGAACCAAACCGGTGCCAGTTAAATTTTATCTTTCCCAACAGCAAGCTTTTCTACCTTCAACGTTTAATCGAATTACCGGGAATTACCGAATTAAAACTGTGTGGCTCCGGAGTCGCGATAATTGCTCTGGGCGGTTCGCACCCGTGAAGTACCGTCCGCTGGCCAGAGACGTTCCGGTTCCACCGCCACCTCCGTCGCTCTGACAATGCCGGAGAGCGTCGTTGGTTCCTAGCCATACTCTCGCTAATCCCAATTAGTTTATTCTTCTTTCTCGTTTCTTTCATTCCGTCGGAAAGTCGTCGCTCTTTGTTGTCCAGGTTATTCCCGCTGCGGTCGAACGCACGGATTGGTATACCTGCGATGCCCCCGATCGCTACGCCACTGAGCTGGCATCCTCGGTCGTGCCACGTACGGGAAGTCGCCGCGCGTCTTCCCGACGTTGTCGTCGTACCGACCAACGGCAGAAGCAGCAGCAGCAGCGCCAGTCCACAGGATGAATCACTCGTGAGGATCCTTCTTGGTTCTTGCTAGCAGATTGCCTGCAGGCCTGTGCACTTCGCACTCTCGTGCCAGTGTAGGTACATACACAGGTACATATATATGTATATATATGTATATATATAGATATACATCGGGTCATTAAAACCAGAGGGGCGCATGTTGTATGATTCTACACGGAAATAAGCCCTTCTAATTTCAGGCACGCTATATATATATATACATATGTACATATACGTATATGTACATTATGTACTATGCTCGACTCCGAAGTTCCTCGAGAGAGCATCACGTGGCTCTTTCCTTGAGGTTCTCAGCTCCAACTTATCAAGCAGCCGCCTCCGCGGGCGAAGGTAACTGAAGGGAATGAGCGATAAGGGATATATTCCCCGAGACGACTCCGACCATCTCTCTCTCTCTTTCTCGACGTCGGAGAATTATTTTCAGCGTACTCTGATAACAGGAACTAAACCAACAGATGCTCAGTGCCTTTTTTTACCTCATCTTTAGAAAACGTGTCGAGTAATTTCCACGTTAAAATTAATTTTCCTCGTCATTTCATCGATAGTATTACTCAATGCGGTGAATTTTTTTTTTTTTGTGACGCATATACGAAAAGTCCTACTTTTCAGGAGTGTAAAGCGAAAGAGGCGCAATTTAGCAAGACGCGCGAGGAAAATACTGGGCATTCTCAGAAGCGCCCTACGCACTAATGCGAAAAAGTACTGTTTTTTTTTAGTGGCGCAAATAAAGTCGCATGTCGGCTCGGGGTAAGGTAATAGTTTGTAATACGTTTCTATTCAGAATTGGCAGGAAAATGGATTGTAAACTGTTTATTTTCTATAGACCGAAAATTATATACATTTTTTTTTATCGGCCAAGCCCGCTCTGTACTTAAACGCGGGGGTTGGCGTGCTCGATAAACGCAACGCTGGTTGGCGACCTTCGCTAAGACGAGAGAAACCAGTCGTCTCCTCTTGGTTCGAGTCGCGGTGATCCGGTGCCCGCTCGCCATCTCGTTCCCAACCTCCGAGCTTATACGTTCTCTCCATTATATACTGTAATACACTCCGAGAGCAAATCGCGTGAGCGTCACGCTCGCGAAGATTCCCCTCTCGCCGTACGCTAGCAGACTTCGAGCCCTCGACCGAGCCAGCGGCGAGATCGTAAATCGGTAACAGTTAAGAAAATCGCACCCAGCCTGCTGCGCGTTTCTGTTATTCAAGATTTTTTACGAGGATTTATAACCGTAAAATTATTCAGGCTGGAGAATAGCTATCTCGTGTATTGTTCGAAAAAAAATGAGAAAAAGTGACAAACAAACTCTAAAAAAAATAGCAAAATCTATGCTTTATTTTTTTACTTTCATCAATTGTCAGATTCGATAAAAATTTGAATTATCGATAACGAACCTGGACCCCTTATTTCATTTGTGGAGGTCGTATCGACGTTGATTGATTTTTTTCTGTGCTATCTTTTCTTTAATCCCTTATCGACTTTTTTTACCGCTAATAAATGAAAAGACAAAAGTTTACTAATTAGCGAATTTTTGGAAAAATAATCTAATTTTAATCCTTATTCAAAGTTTCACGCTCCGTGACGCAAGTCTGGCCTTCACAATCGAATTTGTCTGGCCTCAACAACTCCTTTATTCTTTCCGAACACAATGGTCGCTCAGCACGTCGCTTAATATTGCAAATACTGGGATTAATTTGTCTACGGAGCAAAAAGTTTTCAATTCCGACGCTAAGTTCGTCAGCTTTGCCGAACGAGGAGAGGCTCCGTGTATAATGAAGCTGACTTTTTTCGTTTACGAAAAGAAGAAAGAATGACCTTCATATACAGGGATCTCCCTCTCCCTATGGTGAAGCTGACACCCCACCCGATTCTCGCCGCGGCAGCGGCCAGACTTTTGTATTTTTATATATAGATAGTATTGCCCTCTGCGCGCATGAACGTGCAAACAGATCGACGTCCGGCTCTTGCGCTTCATCGAACCTCCGTAACTCAGCCATCTGTCTTTACGCTTTTCATTCTTCTATTGTTGCTCACTGCATGCATATACGAATGTACATTCGTCCGTGCATAAAGTATTGACTCAGTAGATAAAAGAGGGAGGGTCCAACGACGCATCTACCAACCGATCGGACATTGTCGATTCGATACGTATAAAAACCTTCAAAGTGTACGGAAAAAAAAGTAACATAGTGAGCGAATGTTTGCTATGCAAAAAAAAAGTGTTCAAACAGTTCCCCGGGGTTCGCCACGCCTATCTCGTACAGCTGAATGCTCCGACACACACAGGTTCACACATACGTGACTTTTGCTCGCTCGACTTAGTCAGGCGAGCCGGTAAGTCATTCAGTCAGCGAGGCATCGATAAGACTTAAAAAAAAATGTATCGCACCGTGTGATTTTAACCGAAAAAGCGGTGAACGAGGCGAGTGATTCCTTCGCCTCTCTTATCTGGCACAAAGAATTCATTGCTTGTGGTCGACACGGGAAATATATACCGAAAAGTACCGGTGGAATAACGAAATGGTTTTATGCTTTTGTCTCAATACTACTAAATTATTGATTTTTTTTTCTCTATCGGTTTTTTAATTCTCAAATCGACCTCTACAGTAAAGTATAGCGTCCGGAAAAAATCTTGATTAATACACCAATACCTATAACAGTGCCCTTAAAAATTGAACTCAAGAGGACTTTATTTAATTTTTCAATTGCAATTTTTTTATTTTATGAAATCGATACATATACGCATGAAAATGCATATTTTTATAAGATTCATATACAGACATATATATAATAGTTACTAATACATTACAGTTATGTATATATATAACCCGATATTTTTACCGCTTATTAATTATTTAGTCGCGGAATGTTGTGTTCGTCCCAAAGCGTGTAGGAAAAAACCGTTTTTCGATATTATTTAATAAGAACCTCAGGAATAAAAAAAACCTTTAGCGCACGCAGTTCTTCGTCAGCGAGTTCGGAAATAGCTTCGAGGCGAAAATGGCCACGTTAACATTCGTGGGGTACGATGAGTCAATTGTATCGATCGATGACTACGTTATTACTTTATTTTTTATCGTCGAGCGAAGATTACGTGCCGATAACGAAGTCGGTGAGGAGCGGAGATATCGAGGAGTGTTTACTTGCAATCGGTTCCCGGCAGAGAAAACACGTTCGTCGCATCGGGGCTCTAGATAATTGTGGAGTGGCGGGAATAAGAACGGATGGGGAGGGGGCGCCCCCCTCGTGGAAGGGCCCCGCGCGCGGTTGGTTTACACACGCGGGCTTCGCAGCAAGAGTTTCTATACCGGGGGGGCCGTAGAAATCCCGCTTTGTACTGTGCAGTGCGCGATCCTGTGCGCGACTGCTCTACGAGAGCTGTGTAGTTTCTGCCTGCACCTACAACAAAACGGCCGGCGACCCCGGCATTGGTGGCAGCAGCGCGGCAAAGCGACGCGCGCCGTTCCTTTGTCCCCGCAGGCCGAGAGCTCGGATATCCTTCCTTATCCCTCTTTGGATTTGCGCTGTTACTCCTCGCTCGGTTTGCTGCCGCAACCGTTTTCAGCGAGTTTTCATTTATCGCCATACCTCGAGCGCGATAACTTTTCGAAGTCGTGTACACGGAGATCCGCAGTTTTATACACGCCTCGGACCCGCCGATGAGAACGCGCTCAGCAAAATGGGAAGATAACAAAAAAATCTAATATAAGAAGGTGACGCGAGGGATAAAGTGAAATATAAAAGTAGACGAGACACTTCGATATAGCGTATACACGTGACGAGATGAAAAGAAAAATGCGCTCGGAAATCGCTCAATAAATTGACGAAATCAGATTGAGAAACGGATCCTCGGATTTCTTGTAAACGGATTTTATCGAACAGGGGATTAACTTTACATTCATTGTTCGCGAGGCAACTTTTTCTTTCGTGTCACGAAATGCCTTGTTTTCCTGTATTACAGTTTTTACTCTTCCCACACCGTTACAGAAGCAGCTTTTGTAACGTGACACTAAGCTTCTCTAATCCAACTTTTTTTTTTACGCGTTAAGCCGAAAAGAAAAATGCCGTCGGAAATGTCTCAGTACATTGACAAAATAGAATGGGAGAATCGATCCGCGGGTTTCTTATTAATGAATTTTCTCGAACAAGCGACTACCGTTAAATTTATAATGCGCGAGGCAACATTTTTTTTTTTCTCGACACATGTTATGTTCACCTGTATTACTGTTTTGACTCTCTCTACACCGTTATAAATCCGCATACAACTTTGATATCTTGAAACTAAACTTCTCAACTTTTAGTTTGTTTTACGCGTCGACGTTCGCTGCAAATCGCAACTGATCAGGGTGCCTCAACCACCCCCAGTTTTTATATCAACCCACACGACTCCCATGATCCGTCACGGTGAGGCTCGCTCACCGGTGTGAACCTGCAACGAGTCTCGTCAGCTGTGACTACCGGTCTATATGCTTCGTGGAATTTTACTGTAATACATGAGCTATGGTAATCCATACGGACGTATGGAACGCCGGATACTTTCACGCCGGCTCTCACGCTTCGGCCACACGACGGGGAAAGGGGACAGATAAACTACGACGAGTTTTCCCGACAAACGACGCGTGGGGGTAGAAACGTGAATGGGAAATCGTAGCGGCGTGCCAAGCGTGCGTCGAGCTTGGCGCTTCCCTCCTCCGCCTCCCGTTACGTACCTCCAGCACCGCGTGGAATCCGATAAACTTAAGCGACGTCACGTCGGCACAAGGCAGTTTTCGTTACGCCCCAACCTGGCCTTACGTCGCGCACTACGTGCTTATTTCGCATACGAGCGACACGGTTTGTTGGGTATAAATATTATCTTTGTATGTGTAATATAAAAATAGATAGGCGAGAATTGCACAGAAAATTGAAAATAAATCTCACCTTTCGCGGACCGTCGGAAATAACTCGGAGAGACTTGTGAACGAAAGACGACGCAGCACACACACACGGGCATGCGCGTAAGAGTAACTGATCGGTCACCTCTCGAGGTCAGATTAATCACCGATCGGCCAAGCGACGATGATTCAGATGAAAGATTTTTACGGAAGTATACTCGTTAACGAAATACATGGACGATACATGAGCTCGAGAGGAAATTGGCAATCAACATTGAAATTTAATTCCTTTGTTCGTGAATGTGTTCTATTTACCGTTTTCATGCCTACCGTGAATTTACATGTTACGTTCGTTATTTGCACTTTAGGAATTAACGGAAACATTCATTGGTAGCAAAATAATATGCCTTAAGTAACGAGTACATTTTTATTGGTCGAATATGACTTCCTTTAAGTTCTTTTTTACCCGCATATTTGACAAATTTTGCACTAACCACGTAAATCGTGCGAGAATTTTGTTACCTTGCAATATTCGACGCAATAGATGCAAAAGACAGGCAGTAACGTTGTGTACAGTTCGAGTGTGACGTATCAAAAAAAGTTCCGTGCATGATACGGTTCAATAGCGCGTTCAATAAAAGATATATCCCAAATATTACATGTATACTGTATTATATATATATGCCTATATGTGAATCTTATAAACGTATGCATTTTCATGCGCATGTATATTAATGACATAAAATTTAAAAAATTGAAATTGACCAATTAAACAAAGTACTCTTGAGTTCAATTTTTTATTGCAGCGAACCTGTCGCATACTTTCCGGTACGAACAATGTCAGTGATTACTGGCGTATAAACATGAGTCGGAGCGTACTTCGACGGAGACGAATTTGTCTCCGTACTGGATTGTAGTAAATCCGACATAAAGCCGATCCGGCTTTGACAACTAACGCGAAAAATCCCGTTTTCTGCTTTATGAGGCTTTCACCTTTGCCTCGCGACTTCGGTCGCGTTAATTTCCCTACGTTGAATAGACCTTCGCACGTAAAGCTGTACCGCTTTAGAAACCGGCACACCAAGCATATATTCTCTTTAACGCCCCTAATTGCCGTGACACAGCACATCGTTATAAAATAAATTTACAAATAACACACCCAGCGTGAATGGACAAAGTAGAAGTATCGTAATTTTAAATTCAGTAATCAAAGCATAAATAGCAATTTTCATAATTTTTTTTGTATCCAGTTGCAGTAGCATTTACAATAAAATTTTTTGTTCTTTCCAACGTTTTTGTTTTACGCACCTACCCACCTGCTCGCGCTAAAAGAGGATAAAAATAAAAACTAAAAAGTTCTCACGAGTTAACGAATAACTATCCGGCCCGCTGCGCAGCCGTCGCCTCGGCGCACGGACGTTACGCGAAGCTCTATAGTCTATTCTCCACAGTCTCTCTGGGTCTTGCGGCTCGGAGGACTCGAGAGTCCCAAGACCGGTAAGCGACGAGAGCGCGAGCGCCCCCCTTATTCCCGTCCTCTTTTATCTCCACCTTCGCCTTTATTTATTTCTATCTCGCTCCCTCGTCTCGACGCGGACTCGGCGTTGAGCGTCTCCTCGGCCAATCGAAGCTGGCCGACCTCGCGTCCACCGAACTCCCCGACGCTCGGGCACGAATCGCGCGGGCCCCACCGCTGCCGCCGCTGCTGGGCCCAGCGCACCTACGCGCATGCGCGAGCGCCATCACACCGTGTGCGCTTGGACACACCAACGATAAATTCGAACGCAACAGACACACTCACACACACACACACATACAGGAACGGAGAGAACCAAAGGGACGCGCACACCTGAGAAAAAGCTGTTGCTCGTAAGCCTCGAGGCCTCTATAGTAAAAGTAGCGTATAGATAGTCTCGACTCACCGAGAGTTCCGTAAAGCAGGAGCAACAATGAGATCCGTGTCTGGGGCCTCGCCCAGGCCCACCGGCACCCCGAGTTTCCGTGGGACCGTCGCTCTTCCATTATTATCCTCTTCTTTCTCCCGCTCGAGCGACAAACGCGCTCGGTTTCTCGCGAGTGCACGAAAACGACGACGGCGTCGTCTTCTTTCTTCTCCTCTTCGTCCTCACACGCGCACTATCGTAGAGCCCCGTTTATTCCTCACTAACGCAATCCCCTCTTACATATATCTATCCAACTTCTTTACTTTACACACACACTTTTTACCCAACGCTCGCAAGTACGTTCTGTATCTTCGGTATTAGGCTATCACGATAATAATAATAATAACAGGTAGAACAAGTAATGTAGCGAGCCCGATACACCGGCTTCGCCCGTTTATCCACCACTAGTTGCAGTCGTAAGCGACATCCCGCACGGGACACATTTATTATTTCACCTCACCACTTTGGCCCGATTAATATATATATATGTATATATACATATATGTACCAGGATTCACGATATTAGAAATATGTTCATTATAGATATTTTCTTAAATTCCATTTAGTTACACTTTTGATGTCTTTTTTTAAATTTTATATAGCGACGTTTCGAACGCAATCGTCGGGACGACGAGTAGACCGATTAAAAATTTCCATCTAGTCCTGTATTTAGTCGCGTTCGACTTTTTTTTGTGTCGTTCTCGCTGTCGTGCTATTCTCTCCTCGTGGAGAAGAGAAGCCGCGTCACGATGCAAAGATCGACGCCGAACAAACGCGCTTACCCAACTGAACTCCGTGAACGCGATGCCTTCGGTTTGCCCTGCCTGGCAGCGACGACGGCGGCGGCGGCAGCAGCAGTCCGTAATCCTCCCCCTCCAACCACCTCCAACTCGCTTCGCTTCTCGAGCCTTGCGACCCCACTAGCCCTCGGTTTGTCTCTGTTACTCTCGCGCTACGGTGTGCCATCCACGGCGAACAAACATATCCAAACTCACCCCACCTTCGTCCCGCTGGAACTACTTGTTGATCGTTCAGGAACGTAACTACGAGGATATCGGACCCGCGGTATTCGATGTAACGCAAGTAACGCTTGGATCGTTTCGCGTCAAGCTAACCGCTCGAAAATATACCTCGATCTCGAGACTAACACTTAATGGCGTTAACGCGTCTGACGTCGTCTGTTAATTTCAAACCCACGTAACTTTCGTCAACTTTTACACGAAACTTGAGGTACGCAGAGATGTTTTTTTTTCACATTTCGTCTTCAAGGCGGTAAGAATATTAATATATATATACACATATACAGGAGTAGTATTTTTTGTCCGCGAATAAACAGTTTAGGAGCCGTTCGGAATTTTTTTTTTATATGCATTTTTTTGTTCGTTATTTCTTCATTGTCCATTTCTGAGAAATTCAACGGTCAATTCGCACAGAAGCTTCGCACCCGTATATTATATTTAACCCAATACGTGCGACCGCAAATTACTACTTTAAGGTTATTGTGCACCCCCTATTCCGACTAAAAGGTATGCTCGAAAAAACGTCCGTGACGAAAAGAATATTTCGACAATTAATTATCATCCGTCATTGAAATTATCAACAACGCAAAGTTTGGCGAGAAGTGACAAGGCAAGCTTGACACAATTGAAAAGATTAATTGGATTGATTGAGAGAAAAGAGAAAAACGTAATTAATTTTATTCCGAAGCCGGGAGTCGATCGAAAAAGCTTTATCGCGTACCACTCTGGGCCGAAGAATTATCGCTGCCGACGAGACAAATTCGCTTGGCGGATACTTGTTCAATTATTCTCCTCGACTGTCCTATCCCACGGGGCTGGCAATCGAGATGAAATTCCTTCGTCATCGCTGCATGCGAGCCGTCGTTAATCGAGTCGTCTTGCTAAACGGGTCTTCGCCCTCGCGCTCAACACTGTCTTCGCTACGTACTAACCCTAACCTAACCTCAATTATTTTTATGGTCGTCTTAACAACGATGGCAAGTCTCAATGTGACATTAACAGCTGTTTTGGAAATGTACAACAGCGTTGCTCTCGCGCGAATATTTCCGAAGGTACGTAGTCGAATATCAATATCGATAATCTGTAGAAGATTCCGAGAGCGTAATTGGCGATTTCGATCACGATTCTGAAACATAACCTCCGCTACTGCAGCCTTGCTATGATTACAACCGTTATATCGAATTGAACGGGGGGAAAAACCATTCTAATAAAATAGAGGGTACATCGGTCGGGAGTATCCCGAACCAATTTCCCTCGCACTCGATCGTTTCGGTGTTACATTGCTCTCGAGTTTTAAAGTTATGTTCCGCACGTGAGACCTTTTCAGCTACCGCTTTCAAGCGATGTACCTAGATCCGCCGCAGAAAAGATTCTATGAATTTTAAATTTGGAGGACATGTGTGACAACGCGAGTAGACCTGGAAAAAATGCTTGTTATCTTATGAAGTTAACGCCAAACAATATTGTTTTTCGTGTCGAAGTTACGATGTTGGATTCAATATGTCATTTAAAAAAGAGACAAATTAATGTTAATATTTATTGACACAATTATGAGTTACGTAGAAAAAATCTTCTGACGCATTAAATAAAACTTACAATTTAGAGGTTATATGTGTGATAAAAACTTAATTTTAAGGGGGGTCCTGTATTACAAGGTCTCAAAAAAGCAATTTTTCAGGGTTTTTTAAAGGAGAAAACAAGGGAGCTCGCTCAATTTAAAGGTATGTTTTAATGTATATTTGAACTGTACGAAAAATCGGTTTCAGCACACAACAAAAAGTACTAAACTAAACTAAAGCACAGTTATTGGTTATTATTTTTGTAAATTGGCGGGAGTCATAATAAAAAACTAAATGACTTGTCGACTTAAACCAAAGTTCATTTTTTCAGTGCTAAATTCTCTTCTATGTGAACCAAAATATTGTTTAAAAAAGTATTTGTAAATAATTTTTATAGCACGTTCCTAGATAGAAAAATGACGGCACGTGCGACGGAACGGTGACTGTACCAATGGTACGAAACCCGTTTAACGGCACTTTTTCTATCTGCGTTAAAGTTGTTTTTTCTTTCTCAAAAACACATTTTTTTCAATCCAAAATAAAATTATGATTTGTCGATTGCTTCCTCTTTCCAAGGTACACATAGAATGAACATATGTAACTAAAACTGAATATATTTTTGATTTGATTGTTTCGGTCAAGAATTACGAGCTGCAGCTTTCCCGCCAATTGCAAATTACAGTACAGTAAATCGGCCAATAACTATGCAGTAATTTTTTGTTTTGTGTTAAAAAAAAAGGTTTTCGTGCAGTTCACATATACATGAAAACATACCTCTAAATTCACTGGGCTCACTAGTTTTTTTCCTCCTAAAAAATTCCTGAAAAGATACTAAAAAAACTTTCTTCGTCATAGTGAAACGATTGAATGTCTATAAAAAATGGACGCTGAAATACTGAGAAAACTGTAAGTTTGTATTGCACTTGACGAAAAAAACCTACATTTACTTCAATATGCATTAGTGTTTCTTAGGTTTAAAAAAAAATGATTTTCATTGGAAATCATTTGTACGAGATATATATGGACGAGATTAAGCTTAGACACATCGCATGGGATCAGTTCAAGGTCTATCGTTGAAGAAGTATGCGCGTCGTATCGGTTTCAATGGTCTACAGTCAAAAGGGCGTATCGAGCTGGTACGATCTATGCTCTCGGTAAACGGCCCTTAAGATAAGTTTTATCGCCGCGATAAACGGAAGCCACGAAGAAAGTCTTGTATCGTCACTCTTTCATTTCCTTTTCTTTTTCTACGTTCAACTCCTGCACCACGGATGGTGGGAGTTCGAGGTAAAGAGCAAGATTTGAATTTGACCCGGGGTTACTATTTGGAGTGCACTTTGAACGTCGCCCTAACGCCCGAGAGCCCGGCAATGTTTAAGATGACCGAAATCTTCGTTCGGCTCTGTCGTCTCTATCTGCTTATTTCAATCAGCGTTCGTGCTCGGTCGCTTTAATTGAGTTGACGAGTGGCTCAAATCGAGCCAGTTAAATAACGTCCGAGCCCGAGGGGCTTCTCTCTCTCACGTTCGTAAAATCTCTCAACTCAACATTCGTTTCGTGCCGAGAGTGCGATGGTTCCGAGAGTTATTTACGTATTAATTAATCGTTTGTCGTCACTCGGTACATGTTACCAATTTATTTCGTGCTATCTTGGTATCCACATCGAGAACCTGGAACAGATCTGATCAAATCTGGTGAAAGAAAAGTTAATTAACGACATAATTGAAATATTCTCCGCTAATTCCATTCATTTATATACATATATATACAAACTATAATTTATACATATATGTAGATTGTAGCGAAGGAGATTGAATTTCCAATTTAAGAAGCACTGCAATACTGATAATTCTGGCTTTCGTGGTCGCGTAAAGGAAGTGGCGAGGAAACACTAAAATTGAGTTCGTCACATTTTGTACATCTATTATTGTAACAAGAATGGTCGCATGGAAAAGTAACTACTACCCAGGGAGCATTGAACCGAGGAATTCTATTCTGCATCACAGAATTTTTACAGCGGTTTTATAGATCTATAAATATTCTTCATTTTCCAAAAAGGCTTGTAGGTTCCAATGGACTGGAAAATTATTCGAGGTACGAGTTCAGAGATTTTATGGTTTTGCAACGGTATAAAAAAAAAAACTGTTAACCAGTGAAGGGTATAAAGATTTGTTCTCCTTTCTTCAATGATGCCTTGCTTTTTGCCGAGATTCTTTGAAAAATACCCGGATTCAGAATATTATAAGAACGTATTGAAAATAGATTAGTGCGATAAATCTCTGAATATTAGAATTCGCTTCGGGCTTGAGTTGCCGCATAATATGTACGTGCCGAATGTGTTCCGTATCACCTAGTTCTCACGGCCCCATGTATTAGCCAAACAGCATAGATACATGGGGCCGCGACTGCGGGGTATAAAAACATTTTAGAAGTGTTAATAAACGAAAATATATATTTTTTTAAAAGATTTTTTTGTTTATCTTACCATATGTATAAACACAGGATAATTATCGGAAAATAAGTATTGAGTAGAGGACTATCGTTCTAACGAACTGGTTTCTTATCAGCAAACGGTCCTAATAAAAAAAATCAAGAAAACAAAATTAACGGTTTGATTCATGAACCCAAAATTGCTATACACTCACTGTAAAAAAAATCGTATGAAATTTAATGTACCGGACTGGAAGTTGTCATGAAAAAACTGGTATATTAAATTTCCTGTCCATGTGATGTCCATGTGATGAAACATGAATATTCAGTGTATTGAAAACATTGGAAATACTTTATTTTTTACAATTTACTTTAATTTCACTGAAAAACCGCATTAATGTTTTATCTCAATTGTACATTGTACATTAAATTTACATTTTTTTTAGTGACTTAAAAGTGTTGCGATAATGAATGTACAAAATTGTGAAGTTTTGTATGCATGCAACGGTGTACTAAATTTACCAAACAATATAGAAGCACAATTATTTGCTGCTATATATATCATAGGCAGCTGAAAACTTTCTTTTCGTCAGTTTTTTTTTCAAACGTATACATAACTAACGCATATAAGAAGCTTATCGGCGTCCCTCTGATGCATATTCCTTCTGCAACAGAAATAAAAAAATGTTTAAACTTGTTTCCTTTCGAATGTTCATAATGTACTCGCGTAATGTAGCAGCGGCACAGAGTAGATGGAGAGAGAATACCTGTTGCGGCTTGAGAGGTAGCGGGTGGGGTTTTATCAAAGCCGCGCGTGGAGCATTGCACACTCTCGGCTAAGAGTATACGCCCGACCGACAACTCTGCCTACTCCGTTGGTGCCAGTTGGAAGCCTAGAAAAGCGAGCAGGACCAGCGGCAGCATCGAGCAGGTGCTTTCGAGCATGCTGCCGCTGCTGAGCAGAGGGTGAAGCAGCAGGTGGATTACCGATCGAGGCGGAACGACTCGTGAATGTCAAGCATCCCGGCCCGTGTGTAACTATATATAGTCAGTACAGTATTTTACTGATTGGATGCAATCCGTGCAGTTCATTCGCCACCCGCTGCAGACTCACCGCTCGGGGGAGATTAACCGAGCTAATACGACGCGATGTCGTGCTACTCCTGCTTCGCAGGGCATTTTTTCCATAAACAAAAAAAATTACTACGTACATTATCGCTAAACAGCTTAACTCAGACCATGATCGTTCGCATGCATTGTGCACCAGCCTCTGAAGCTGGTAACGCGCCCTAGGCACGATAAATTTTACACCGCAACAGTCGAGTAATGAAGATCCTTAAAATGGGTTTTCTCGTTCAGAAAGTATATTTATCACAACAATCTCTTTAAAAAAATATAATAAAACAGTAAATGATATCCTAAAAATAAAAAAATCTGCCAAATCAGATGTTTATCAAAACATTCTCTTAACAAAAACATTGTTCCAAAAAGACGTTCATCAAAGTAATTTAAAAAAATATATATTTAATCGAAAAGAAATCAAATCAAATCAGCTAAGTAGTACATACAAAAAAATTCTTCAAAAAATATGTTTATCAAAACAATCTAAAAAATAAAAATACAAGGTGCAAAAAATCTTGACAAAAAAACTTGGCATGCCAGTTTTTTTTACAATTACAGTTACTGCAGTTATTGCAGTTACTTTGCCTCTTCCTTGATTATTTGAATGAATCATGTACGACAGTTATTGCAGAAAAGTAGAAAAGTATTGGTGTCAATCAGTTCATATTCAACAATTTGTTGCTTAAACATTGTTTAAACAATATTTAGTAACCATTTTTACCGACAATATTGTTCCTTTACTTAAAGAACAATGTTGATCCGCTTGCAAGACTGTTTTTTTTTGTTTCGCTACCTTGTGTAGCGTTGAGAGCGTACGGTATCGTGATTTTTTGGTACGTTCGTTAATTATAATAATTAATTAATTCTATATAAGGTTGCAAATCGGGCGTTTGACGCGTCGGTGCTATGTGCATTGTTAAGAACGAAAGAAGTGGTTAGAGCGATTAAAGAGGCTGAGACTTTTGTGGTTCCCTTCTATCGGGTGAGTTACGCATACGATAGCTGGTCGCCAAGAATTGCGAGATTAGGAAATGAAAACGCAATACTCGCACAACTTTTCAACGTCTCTAGCTCCAAGTTTAGGAAATCGCTGACCGTGATTCTTTAGCCGCTCTAAAATAAAAAAATAAAAAATAAAAACACGAGTCCCTCTAAAGTCTCAGGCACTCAAACACGCGATCTTGTAGCATCCATTAGTCTTAAGATTTTATGTTTACTACCCATGCTTTCTATTGTTCTTTCGTTATTAATGTACTCGTAAATGTTGATAATGAATGTATATTTGTTTAAGTTCGACTGTACCATGCCAATTGTTCCTTTGGACATTTATAAAGAATAAAGAATAAAGAATAAAGAATAAAGAATAAAGAATAAAGAATAAAGAATAAAGAATAAAGAATAAAGAATAAAGAATAAAGAATAAAGAAATTTAAAAATTAGAAAAATTAGAAAAATTAGTAATAACAAGTATTAAATCTCACCTTGCTATTTGCAAATTGCCAGAGGTTGCATTTTTCGCTCACTTGACTTACAGTGTTTTTTTACATACCCGTTGATTATAAAATGAATTACAATTTAATTGTATCGTACAATATATTGTGGCCGGGTAAAAGATTATCAACGAGTGAAAATAGTGGCTTCGTTGATTCGGTATAATGGCGAAATTTATTTATATCAATCGAGCAGAGGATGTTTATGTACCAGCTCGACTAGCCGAGTAGTCGTTTATTTTCCAATGTTTCAATTGCCATTTACAACACTAGAGTATTAATTGCAATTATTTAAATCAAATAATTTCGTCGGATGTGGATGATTTATAACCCAATCTCGAGTCGCGGTGTGTGTCACGCAGTGAATCCGAGAGTCTCATTGATTTCCGGAATTTCTCGCAACGCGGGCGCACCGCATTCAGATATCGTATCCGGCGAATGTAGCACACGGCGCGACTCGGCGCGCCACGTCATACACCGCAACGACGGTCAGGTGGTGGAGACGGTCGGGGAATCTCGTTCGTGAATCATACGACGAATTCGATAGTCATCTTTTTTTTCCTCTCGAAACAAGTCTGCCGCCGGTAATTCTTGAAATTTTCTCGTTAGTTCCGGCCGTCGGAACACCCGCATAGTATTATTTTCGTATACTAAGCATTTTTTTCTTTCATATTTTTGCTTCCTCGTAGGGAAGTTTTGTTCACTAAAAAAAATCGAGATTTTAATGATCTTGTTCAGAATGTTCCAAAACATCGCAAATCATATTTAGAAAAAATTTCTGGATAAGCATGTGTGTCAGAAAAAATGAAACTTATAAGATGAGAATGGCTTCAGCTATCACGCTGACATTTTTAAAGTAGGTGGAGGGGTCAATCCTACATTTTTGGCTACATGTTTAGCAAAATGGTAAGTTATAAAAAAATGCAAGGTTATAAAAATTTTGCGCGGTTTTCGACTTTGCTAAAAAAAGTCGGTGCGCGGGCTCACAATTTTTCAGTTATCGCGGTAAAAAGCTTTATACTGAGGGACTATTATTGATTGATGATTCCTATTTAGGTTGGCGAGAATCGATCGAACCGTTTCAATTTTATATTTGCCATTTTTTTAATTTCACGAAAAATTAGTATCTTCTTTCTGACGCGAGTTCCTGTGTTAAATATGTAGCTCAGAGTAAAATAAATGGCATGTTTTCGTGATGAGTGGGAAAAAATATGTCAGACATGGCCCGGAATCGACGAGTAACTGTAATTTTTATAGTGAATCTGTAGTGTAAAAATATTGCAAAAATGAGTGTTTATTTTGTATTTATCAATAGCCATATATTTGCATCCGGATGAAATCTTGAAGACCCATCAGTTTTAAGCCACAGTGTTCTCTATGAGGAACCTTTGTGAATATATCGATTTTTTTATTACAAATTACGCATGAAAATTGCATAAAAACTTTAGTTTTTTTGTTGTTTTTTTTTCTCGTAAATGTAGATCACTACCTGTTCAGATTTATAGAATGTATGTCCGACGACCCGGCAATACAAATGTCATGTGCGCAAATATCAGGATCGCTGAATCGGGAACGATTAAACACGACGACAAACAAGCACGCCTACATTGATAAAAGTGCATGTTGCATTGAAAATATGTGATTCATATATAAATATATATATTTTCCCCCAAAAATTGCACACCTCGAATATATGTTGAAATATATTATTGCGAAAATGTACAGCAATTATTATGCTTAATATATTAATTATATAAAAGAAAACAAGCATAGCACATGTTTTATTACCGTGATGTTGCAACCTAGAGTAAAAAAGACTTGAAACGCAATCGATGTTGCAGCGCAAAAAAGATACAGTTATACAACAATATTTATTTTTTTAAATTCCGCCAGAAAATATATTCCCGGGCTATTGACATTGCTTTTCCGCCGTATAATCAAAATATATACAGACAAAAGCCCGCAATATTATAAGGTGAGGAAAAATTTCAATGGCTCGTAAATAAGATTATTTTTTGCGAGATTTACGAAAGAGACGTTATGTTGTTGCGCTGAAGCATCATTTGCATTTCGAGTCTTCGTTACTCTGGTCTAAATACCCCCATGGAAATAGAATAAGTGCGAAAAATTATATTCGAAGCACATTAAATTCGGCGTTTTTTTAAAAAATATTATCGACATATCGAGCACATTAATTGCTGTATATTTGACGACGTATATTTCGGAAACGTATTACAAAATAATATCCGAAGTTTAAAAATGTTTCGGCAAAAGTATATTTTATATGTCAGATATATTTTCTCTGCAACGTATACTTTTTAAATGTAATGACATTCCTGCGCTGTCGTGCGAGTTTCGAGAGTTGTCTCACGTTTGAATTTGGACACTAAATGACTATTTATCCTAACCGACCGTGTAACCGATAGCAATGGAATTTCGTTAAATTCGCATCGCGCTTACGAGATATCTATTGCGAATTGTCGTTGAGCAGGGGAAAAAAATTTGATAATTCGTGTATAATTTTGATCGAGTGTGTCAAATTCCGCTCGTTCCGGCGTGCCTCTCCCAGAGGCATTATTGTCATACTTGATATATAAATCCGTGGGATTAGCGTGACATAATGTGTGTACGATAGGGATGACAGGCTCCGTGCCGTAGAGAACAGTCGAGCCGACGGGGGAATACATGTGGGAGCAAGCTGCGTATAAAAGCGACCCCCCCCCCCTCCTCCCCCCCGAGCGGGTGTGGGGGTAACCGGGGTCGCGCACGACTATCGAAATCCTCGCACCCACCAGCTACCCTTCGCTCGCCCATTACATATGCTCGTGGCAAACTCCTACGGTACAATTCATTCCAATGACTCCCGGGACCGATGCGTCGCGGCTCTAAAATCGATATTACCACAATCGAACTAACGAAGCTCTTCTCTCGGGTCTCTCCGTCGCACGCGGCCTCGTACAATATCTTCCTCTCGACCGGGTTATTTTTTTTTTGCCCCTCAACCCTTTTCGTTTCGCGCACGATCTATCGAAATAAATAATACCAAAAATACTTCGAAGTTTGCTGGAAACGGACCAGCGACTGTGCAACAATAGTCGATGCAACCAACGTGCCCACCAACGCTGAAGTCGCACTGATCAGCTTCAGAATATTTATAATCGCGTCGCACAAGCGAATTCGTTATCGATTTGTGTGTAATATGCAAAAAAATCTAATATCCAATAAAATTGTATTTTACAGACTTTTCGTTCAAAAGCAATCCTTATTGCAGTTCGGAGACTTCACTTGCATTTTTCTGTTTGTTTTTTCTTTCACAAAGCTCCCAAATCACTCCATCGATGAAAAAACAAAAAATCGGATGTAAATTGACTAGTGAGTATTACACGGGTTTTGAAAACCCGGCATTGCTGCTATTAATGGCAGTAAAAGGTAATTCGAGAAGAAAAAAAGATAACTCTTCCGTACACGCGAATACGAATTTGCATTGGGGAATATCGTAGATCGGTCATTCATCACCGATTTTTTTTTTAAATCTCCGCTGTGGTCGATGCTCCTGATACGTCGCGACTGGGTTGCGTTATTGCCCCCCCCCCCTGGCCCTCAAACCATCGATACTGCAGAAACAGTGCAACGCAGAATTGAAAAACAAATAATTGCAACGTTGTATGTATTTGAGAAATGTGCACTGACGGTATAGAATCCGGTCACTACGGTATGGTCGTGTTTTTCCAGATCGCCCCGGATACTATACTCATGACTATAATGCTACGTATAACGTTCAAACTTCGCGCCCGGTATGTTATCGCGTACACGCTATCCGTATACATAGAACGTGGTCATTTGGGCTGTGTAACATCGGGATGTCGATAAAACATAAAACTGCTATTGAAATTTCGTTCGTTAGTTTACGCCCGAAAAACTAAGCCACGGGTATGCAAAGCTGATTTCGCCGTGTACAGCCATTTTGGTACTGTTGCATGTGGTACCTTCGATGCGTCCCGGTGAACGCGTTCGAAAGCAATTCTCGCAAAACATGACCGAACAACTTCGTTCGTCGGGATTGGGGCGGGTTGTACGGTTTGGTTCGCATTCGCGCGTACCCACCAAAGTACACTCTACTGTATTTTCCTCGTTTAAAATTGGCTTCGAAACCGGCGGCGGCTCGTCGATGAGCGACAGAGGTTCCAGAAATGGTCAACGATGCTCATGACGCCGGGGATACCCATTTCGAATTTGCATACGCGACCGCAACGAGCGATCGAACGGTGGGACCACTATTTGCTCGTTGGTCGTCAAGGGCTAGAACCGTTCGACGAGCGAGATCCCCGCAAGGGCGCACAGTGCACTGCAGTGAACCGACGATGCGCATTACTCTCCGCATGCACTAGTGTTGTCGCACGGTGTTCTCTACAGGATGACCTCTCGACAGTTCGCGTATTATCATTCTTCGCTTTTATTCCTGTCTCTTCTCGAACGGAAGTACAATTTACGTACCCGAATGGAACTTTACGACGAATAATTCATCTAGGAAAATATTTGGATTTTTTTTTTTTTCGGTTGAAACGGATCGCCCCGTCACCTAAAGCCTGGAAGACCAAACATAGAATGTTTTCAGAGCTTAGCTGTATTTACACTATTCGCTGCATGCATACGCTACCTCCACAGACATATTGCATACATCCTGTCGTATTTCACTACGAACAAGCTCAAAAATATTTATTTTTGGCGACGTTATGCAACGTATGAAGACAGGGTTGCGAAAACATGTGTGATCTGGCATTAAGAGCATGTGAGATACCGCGGACGGTAACAAAAAAAAACTGCGATTAATTTTGTTTTTAGATAGTTGGGCAGTGGTCGATGTCGAAAATGTTTCAAAGTATTCTGCGGCTATGATCGACTTATCGCACTGTCTTTCCCACATGACGGTGCCGATAATAGTCGAGCGTAGCCGCAGAATACTGTAATAAATTTTTTCGCCGATGCTGACCTTGTTGGGTCGTAAGCAAAATATTACGTGAAGCCGCATTGATATTCGGCGTTATGTAAAAATTTGCTTTTAATGGGAAATTTAATTGGGAAAAAATGAATTACAGTTTTTGGTACCGATCGGACTTGGGTTGGGCGGAGAGGAATGGATGTCACATTGCATTAAGGCTAAGCCGTCTCTATCCAATCCGAGCCGGCGAACAGGCGGTAAATAAATCTGCAATCCATTTTGGCTTTTTCAGGAATGTCGGACTTTCCCATGGAAAATCAAATTGTTAGCGTCTGCTCGACTGTCAGATGAAGACGCAACTGATTTGCGTTTGGCCCAAATCGTTGAAAATCCTTAAATAATAATAGTACTTTGCGATACTAGTGCGATAAAGCGAACTTTATACACACGCTGTGAAGTGAGCGACCGACTTCATAGTTCGGGTATCATGTTCGCTATACCGCACTAGCATCGCATAATATTTTATGTAGCCGATACAGAAGGAATGCTACTTCGTGCCTGCGGATTACAGCTGTACAGCCAGTGTGCATAAAGTACGAGCAGCGTGCAATAAATTCCAGAAATCGTACGCAAAAGTGAATCGCACGCAGAGGAGCCGAACTGCGCATGCACCGGAAATTTACTAAACTCATGGCTGCAAACCGCCACTTACGCCACTCTCGGCAGGCATGGAAAGTAGCACTTATCATGCATGAGTTACATAAAAAAATAATGGTTCACAGTTTTTTTCGCGACCGATTCGGTTTAACATTGTCTTGACAGCGGTTCAAAGCGACAATTGGAAGATGACTTTCAGGAGGTTTCACTGTAGTACGCAGTCTGAAATGTATTCCTACTGGGCTTGACGAAGGTTTCGAGAACGAGCCTCGTGATCGGCGAGTTTCAGCCTAATCGAGGTACGTCCGGGACCCGCAGCTGGCACAGAGTACTCTGTACCCTCTGTACTGTATGCAAAGTTATAGCCGCCGACGATCGGAAATTTGCGAAAATAACGATCCGAATGAACCATCTGTCCGTTGAGACAATAAACAAATTGTTGGCTCCAATCCGCTTAGTGCAAGTCACGGATCAACTGGATACAGAACGTTTTCCTCTCGAACCCTTTAATTACATTGATGCTCTCGCGCCATTTACGTAATTTCGTCAGTGACCCGTCAAGCCTCCGGGTAATTCGATAATCAGCTCCGGGACGTTGACGTTTCGATATGTCGTATCTAAGCGAGTGTCAATTTCGCTCTATCATAACAGTCTGGTTTCGCGTAACATAGACGTCGGTTATATGCTGTCCAATAACCACATTATTAAGGGAACAACAGCCCAGGCGGCGTACTCGCGTAACGGACAACAATGCATACATTGGAACTACAACGTTACGTATCGAATTACCGCTTTGCTGGATTCTGTACATCGCATATCTGTAGCTGGGAATATCGGCCGAATCATTGCGTACTGGGACTGTGATATCTATCTGGAATTAAATCGACTTCGGGACAACTTTGACTTCTATCCAAATTGACGCGGTGTCACGCCCATGAGGGACCGGATATCCGACCTAAGATGAAGGAGTGTTGGGTGTAAGACATTGACGTGAAGTTATCAATTTTGTTTCCGTGCACTCCTACGGTCCTCTATAGAAACAAATGTTCAACATTTTTTTGCCAAGTGTTATTAGCCGGTTGTTCATTGATTCGTTCAGTCGTCCGTTCGTTACATTCCATTTAGCCGTCGATTGGGACGATTTTAATGCCTTAACGAAAAAATACCAACAAAAACCGCCAGCGTTCAAAGTTCCCCCTGGTTAAGAAGTATATCCGAAAGTACATTAGGAGCGCGCTTATCCGACCTTCCGATGCACCCAACTCATCCGAGCCCTCCAAGTTAATCGAGGTGGAGGCTCGGATAATGCGGAAAACTCAGATAAAACGCATAAAGCGCGCGGAGTAGACTGTAATTGATGCATTGTTGCATACGCGCTTAAACTTGACAACTTTACTGCGTCTTTATATTGCTAGTCGAAATACACCGGTTCCAATTCAAGCGTCGATGGTAGAACATCGTGATGTTTCAAAAAAGGAAAAAAGTCGAAAATTTACTAATAAAATTAATGTTTATATTAATATATATAAACTAACAAAATAAAATAAAATAAATGTTTATATTGAAAGCAACTCGTCTCTCCGGCGCCTGCTGCAGAGCCAGCAGACTGCGTATGGACGACTTATCGACCCCTTTGTTTATAACATGGACATAGAAGACCCTTTGTGGGCCTCACACGGAGGACCCACCAGCGGGCACATCTCGTCTCA